>LUCH01001114.1:58999-85278 GCA_013368495.1 Paragonimus heterotremus
CTAGTATCGCCTAATAAGACCACTGTTTGTTCTACTCCTTTTACTTAACCAAGGCTGAGGGCATTCTTGCTCCCTTATGTACGTATGTTCTGTCAGGTAGCCACACCTCGAACTGACCGATTATTCACCGGGTCGTAAAACAAAATCATTATATTTTACTGAAGACCTGTGAACAAAACTTTTGTTTGTGCGAAAGTAAAACGATCGAAAACTTATTACCAAGCTAAATAACTCTACAAAGAGAGGGATAGTGCAGTGAAGGACAAAAACGACGAATCCCGTCGTTAGTTACGAAAGACTGAAAACAAAGTCGTCCTCGCAGTTTATCTGGAAAGACGGTATATATTCATGGATGGTTGTGTACACGAATACGTTCTAATCGTGTACCCTTTATCTGTCACTTCGGAAAGTAGTTGAACGAACAGCTAATCTACAAACAGGATTGTACCAAAACCTTTGTTTTATTGATTTGCTGAAATTCAGACGACAGTCCTCATGGAAGAACAGGGGTTTGTACTGGACCAAGATGTCTTGGCCAACTTTCCATTGGTTACTGGTGAGTAGTAGCGGATTTTGAAATTCATATAGATTGAACACCATCTATAAATGATCGTGGCTATCGCATTCCCATGACCTTTCCAATCAACCCCTTCCCGAAAGGAATCACTAGACTGGAGTTTCGTTTACATTAGAGTTCGTCAGTAGTGCACATCCTTGCCACTGCCGGGACTGGAACTCCGGCCACGCTTTTGTGGTCAACACGGTTGCCTCTTGAAAGCGCGGCCGGAGTTCCAGTTCCGGCAGTGGTAAGGATGTGCACTACTGACGAACTCTAATGTGAACGAAACTCGAATCTAGCGCTTCCTTTCGGGAAGGGACTGACTGGAAAGTTTATGGGAATGCAACAGCAGCGATCATTTGTACGTGCTGTTCAATCTAGATGAAAATCAATATCCCCTACCACACATAAGCAATCGAAATATCGCCCAACAAGTTATTGATTTCTGTGTTTTCAACTTGGACAGAAGTCCTAGTCGAGAGGTCATCGATTGGAGTTAACCGGACACTTACTCTATCTCCTCTCGAGGTGATCGGGCAACCTGGTCACTACTCACAATTAAAAGTGGTTGAGCGTTTTCATTGGTTGTCAAAATTTGGAGAAGTTTCATATGGAAATCCGAAAGATATTTCCCGTTTCTGTTATTGGTTATTGTTTGATGAATTAAGCTAACACAAAGTAAACATCCCCAAAATATACAGTCAGCCGGTGTACTCGGATAAGACTTTCAATTGGCCAACTTCCAAATCATTGTTGCTCATGGATGCTAAGGTGCTTCGGTGTATCGGGTTGACTTCATCATCATCCTCGCATTCAACAAAAGAAACAGCTGTACACCAACTGGTCATGTTTACCTGTCGTACCAAAAGTGGAGAGAATAAAAAACATCCTGTTTGGAATACTAAACATAGTGAGGAAGCTTAATTTGCAAACGCCCACATGTAGACACAAAAAGACAGACGCAAGTTAGGGTCACTCAGCAAGTGCGCTACATTTTTCCTTCGGATTTCGCTGCACTGTGTTCAAAAGTTTTCATAGGGCTTAAACGCATACTCAAGCCGAACAACAATACGAAACCACTCTCGCTTTGGATTGTTGTCCACAAAAAACTGATTAACGGATCGTACATCACATCAAGGCTAACTTGGTTTGCCATTCTCTCACAGTTTTGTAATAACAGAACTAAGCAAAACTACCTCCTTGACAGGATTGTTCATATTTCCAGTTATTGAACTCGGATAATTATTACGGCTGGCCAATGAAAACCTAAACAACATGCCATCCTGTAAAATGGGAAGAAGCGTTCGGTGACATGTGTTCTCCTTGGTTGACCAAACCTAGAATAGATGAAATTTAAATCAAATGATAGATGAACCCGTAACTGTATGAATAATAGCCATTCTTCAGTTGTTCATTAGAGTTGGTATATTAAAGGAGTATTGGATGGTACTCACTAATTTCACTAATGTTTTTACTGAGCTGGTTTTGTTCCATTCCGCTAGTTCACATGGAATCCGACTTAGAGAAAACTAGAAGAAAGAACTGTATTGATTCCGATGTCACTGATGTGGCACGGTTCTTCCTGAAGGCTACTAAATTATCCATTGTTTGGTTTTTAAAGTTGTACATTTGTTGAAGACCAGCCCAATATATTCGCATAATAATTTTATAGTCACATCCGATATAGGAGGGGATATGGCTTCGCTGTTCCTCATGGTTGAACACAGTTCATCTACAGGTACCCAACTAAGGAGAAATTCAATAGCATGACTCCTTAGGTTAGCGTTGCTCGAGAGATTACAATAAATGTGTGAATGTAAACAAGTGCAAATGCACTAAACAGCGTGTCGTGTTAGTGATGTCAGGTCGATAAACACGCGTATGCGGTAATCCAAATACAAAGGAATAAGCATAGTATAACGCCGCATAAGAAAGCAAACGCCTTCGTTTGGTACATTTGACAAAGTTTAATGGATACACATGTATGATCTGTGGGTGTGGGTGGAGGATGCTATTAGAAGGTTCCGAATAAGGGTTGGAAAACAAGTCTGCCAAAGTTTGACATAAATGGCACGCCTAAAAATTTGCATTGCAGTGACTAGGCACACAGAAACTGATTAGACTGAGAAGAATTTCAGACATGTTTTGTTTGAAATGTGCAAACTATGCCTCTGTAATTAATGGTTCAATTTATACATATTAAACCTTTAACATTCTAAGAATAGTACAAAAAACCTTGAGGGGATATGCATCAATTTTTCCAACAACTGGTAACCACTCCAACACTGCTGTTATTACCGCTGATGAAGAGAATTGTGAACCAACAGTGTATTACCTATATGACAAGGCAGCCTGTTCATTACCATTCGGGCAAACTGAATTTACAAATATGTTACTTGATTCCAAGGACGTTTCCGCTGGCTATAGTTTGAATGTATAAACGATGGAATCCGAAAAGTAGTTTACAACGTTCCCAGTAATTCTTCATCAGAAACTGAGCTCCTAGGAATGGAGTGCTCAGAAGTCCCAGATACATGCTTCTTTTGGGCTCGCTTTCAAAAGCGGTGTTCAGGAGTTAATATCTAAACTGATAACACCGTTTCTAAAGGTATGATAAACCGAAGAGATAAGTCTTAATTATTGCCTATGGATGATGACTTCCTTAATAACGAAGAGCCGAAATTCAATCTGGTACCATCAATCTGTCACGCTCAGACTACTCCGTGGTGTTATGTTCAGGAATAGGAGATAAACCTCTTGTTCTTGTCTGTACTTCCAGACTGCGTAGCACAGCGACAGGTTTTTATGTGAGTTTTACTGTGACGGTCTTTATTGCATCTGTTATTCTGAAAGTACTCATTTCATTCGTAGATGAGTTTCCACGAAGTACGTAAATCTGTTAAGATAGCATCGTTTTTAATTTACAAGCAAGTTATGAACGTGTGTGCACTTGGTTGTGTGTTCATCACTTCAGCTGGTAAATCATGTACCGACCAACACCCCAGAAAGTGTGGTTACAATTTCCAGTGTACTCTGTGAGCAATTTCTTCCGGGTAGCAAGTCGACTGACATGGTGTATGCGGGTGTCATATTGTTTTGTGTAATCATTCTGCAGAAAACATGCAAAGCACCCGCAACAAGCTTGTAAGTACAACTTGGTATTTGTGTACCAGACCAAGAACTTTTAAAGAACGATGTAGTACTTCGATATTTTGAAGCATTCAATCAATACAAGTTTGATTAAACAGATCAAAGTAATGAACTAAGAATTTACCTTCGTCAACTTCATGGTTTGAACCACTCTTGGTCAAGTATACGGTGCCTTTGTATAGTTGGTTCTGTTCCAATTCCCTATTCAAGACGAAGATACAAAAAGCGTGAAAGTATTTGATATCTTCCATAACCTTTTCTTCTGTCACTTAGTCCCGCTCCACAGTGTGGTGATTGCGCAAGCAATGCAGGCATTTATCATATGGTATTTCAAACAACGGAATTAATCGGTCAAAGAGTGCGAATAGAATTTATGGCGGTTTCACCAGGGATTCCGTCTATATCAACTGATCTTCTATTGTATCAGGTATTGGCAAAAGCAATTGAGTAGACTTTTGCAGTTCCAGGAAATGACCCGAGCGAAGAGAGTTAATATCCCGAGTTATCTGTTGAATGATCTCGGTGGCTTCTGCTCACCAAATGTGAGCCCTCAGAGACCCCAAATCCTTGCTTGTCACGAGCGACCACCTTGATTGAGATGCATGCCGACCATCTAATCGGATCCTGTTGACTAGATAATTTTAAAAAATCTTTCAAAACTTTCCTTGACGTAGGAAATTGACTGTAGTGCGTTTTTTGACATAGAACCAAACGTTCGGTAATGTATTATGACCTCTTATTTGGTTAAGCGTAATGTTGTGGACTATTTTCTATAAAATAACCAAAAGATCAGAATGGTGGTGAGCACCCTACTTCATAGGATGTAGTGTATTTACACCTCTGACCAGCTGTAGACAGAAAAGATGGTAAGAAAGACGTAACTGGCACACGAACACTCCGAAAAACGAATGGTAACCCATAACACGATAAACAGGCGCAATCGGTTAATTCAACAGCTCAAAGGGAGGATATATTTTCAGTTCTGCAAGTGGATTCAAACCCAAATTGAAGTCCAACCTATCCCACACGTATGTGGCTGCACAGTTGGACCTGGTTCAAATCAATGAAAAACAATTCTGCATAATCGCGAAAGTGGTTTGTCTAACTATTCTTTCCCTCACAGTTGCGGTTGCAGTGACGTTTTCATAGACAGAACGTACAGGCATGATTGGTTGAACGAGTAACTGTCATGTCACTAAGGTTTAATTGTAGCAAGTACATCGCGTAATGGTTACTCGGTGGGTTTACATTTGCCATTCAAGAATCCTCAGTAAGGTTCACCAAAATAACTCATATCATACCAAGCCAACGTATGTGACGGGGGGTCCGGCAAACAGTAAATATGTAGTCACTTTTCTCAACCCCTTGGTTTTAGATTGGATGTTTCGAAGCTGTATTATCTTTAATACAGTATTTGAAATCGTTCTACTCTTACAGTTTATTAAACGCATTCTTTTGGCAATAAAGTACTACGGATTTTTGCGAACAACTCAAGCCAAGTCTTCTTTTCTATATGGTGCCTGAATCCTTTACGTAATTGGCTAACAGTCTGCATTTCCTTTTGATGACGAGGCCGTATCAGTAACTGTGTGTATCGTTCGTAGTGTGAAGAAACGGTAGATTTGCTTCTCGATTTTACTGCTGTCTATTATGTCCCCATGGTACCGGTTATCAAAGGGTCAAAACGAGTTATGAACAGTACTGATTCTAAGCTGAGCTTTCGCGGTTCAACGGAATACGTACAACTTTTTATCCCCCCATATATATATAGATATATGGGTTGGTTTTGTAATCATGTTTGCCATTTGTTGTTGTAAACTTCAACGATCTGCCATATTTAGTATGGACACTTGAGCATGCCATCCTGAAATGAATTTGATGAATCTCGCATTCGAGAAAAGATAAACACAAAATGTTAGTTTGGCATAGTGCTTGTCATCACTAAAAGCGTGATTTCTGTCATACACCATTGGCTTACTGCAGATTTGAGCTGTAGATATTAAGATATCAGCACATTATTCGGGCTTCGAATCAACATGGATCAGGGTCTAGTACTGAAACAGACTGTCGAGCACATAAAACCAGATGTAGTGTCTTTTACGTTTTCCAGTTCCTCCACTCTTGATCAGTTCCATCGTAGATGGTTTTATAAAGATCTAACTTGCGGCACTCACAGTCTAAACACCGACGTCTTTTCCGGTCACCGAGATTGATTATACTGACAGCTCAGCGTTATTTTCTGGCATTTAACAAAGAGCATAGACGTTATCAGACAGTACTGTGCGTTCCACCATTCTATCTGGGATGGTTTTTAGTTTCAGAGTATTAGGTGCCGCCCTAAGACAGAAAAACAACTGTTTTGTTGGACGGCCTTCAGGGTTATTTCATTTTCAGGCTGTGGGCCGTGCTCGATAAACCTAAAAAACATGGAACTTGATGAATCCATGGGCGCAGTGTTTTCATACAGTCGTACGTGTCGGATACCCTGGGTGGCGAACAAATTTTGGTTTTTGGGATTAGGCAAGTACACGTGTGTATACGTGGAAAATTCACACCTTCAGATATGATAACAACGTCAGTCCATTGGTAACCATTGCATGCTTACCTTATTGTTTTCCAAGATCACCATTATTGCTTGAGCAGTGAAAAAATGTCTACTTTTCGACTCGCCCTTTTTTAAACTGGAAGATTTACAACAGTTATCAAACAATCCGATGTATATAAAGCAAGGTTGATAACTAAACCATAACAGTGAAAACCATATGTAAGATTTTTCACAGATTTCACCCCACTTTTGAGTGTTTGTATTTTAGCTTTATTTACAAGGGTACCCAATCTGACCGTGATCAACCAACTAAAACCTACTGGCGAGTTTGTGAATAAAGACCCCCCAATTCCCATCCATTTTAACTTTCACGTGCTTCATCTGTTGATCATCTGTTTGCGTCAGTTCTTCGGCGGTACTAACTACGGATGTGTTGGTGTCAGTGACGACGATGGGATGGTCAAGTTGCACATTGGTCATTAACTACTATGTCAGATGGTGTTTCCAATCAGCTATGAGTATAAGTGCATTCAGTTTGGAGATAGCATGATTGTTTGAAAAATGCGTTATGACATCCCACCAACTAGTAGTTTTGATCTATTAACTACAGAAATTCTCTTTCAAATGAAGCAAACGAGCCAGTTCTTTCGTGTCGAAATCCTCAGTATAATTCAACTTGCTTAATTTTTATCATACTTTCTTTTAGGCTTCCTCACCGGATGAAAAAGCCTTGGTAGAAGGTGCAGCCAATCAGGGAGTAGCTTTTATTGGAAAAAGACCGGTTGAAGGAGAGATCTCTTGCAGCTGCTACACTCTTGAATCTTACAACACATGTGAGACAGCTCAAGGTAAAGAACACGAGGATTACTTTGTGGATGCAGTCCTGGAGTTCACCTCAGAGCGGAAGAGAATGTCAGTCATGGTTAGGCATCCGGACGGAACTTATCACATACACAGTAAAGGAGCCGAATCCGCAATGCTGTCTCCAGAGGTAAATGAAGTGTTGTAAGCTTTGTCGTGTTTTATCTTTTGAAACCGTTCATTAAACTTGGAACCCAAATAACTCGACCAAAAGGCAAACAGTTAATCAAACGAAGTGTGTTGTACTTCCTAAAACAATGTGTAACTTAGCTTTCAGTATTTTCAATAGATTTCAATCTATTATCCATATCAATATGGAAATCCTTTTGGCTCGTTGTTTATTAGTTTGACCGATAGCAAATGAGGTGTATTGGTCTGACATATATGAAAGCATTGTTTGGTTACTATGTATCTTCACAGCAACCCATGTCAAACAGTGGTCAACTACTTAATGTTTATAAATGTTAATGGTATGACCTAGTGTTACTTTTTATCGTAACTGTATAGAGTCACATAACTCTACTGTCCAAATCCACCCCGTTCCTCGAGAAAACAATTTTATCCAAACAGAATGAGTGGAACTGTACAGAACAGTCGAGAGGTAACCTTGGCTATTTTTTACCTGTCCCACCTTTATTCCCCTATGCTCATTGGTGGGTTGGAGACTTTAACCGTTACTCTGTGTAAAGGTCCTTTGATTTTCTGATTCGATAATGTCTGTCGGTCACTATATACCATACCTTGTAATTTTCTCCTTGTTATATACGTTTACGGACTAGGAATAGTTAGTTCTGCCATTGATCACCTCCATAATTGAAGATTGTTTTCCACATACAACTTGTCGATATGCTTGTTAGACTTACAGGCTACGGGTCACTTTGCAGTCACTTTGTCTGTCTGTCTGCACCGTATTGTATTACTGTTGCCATGTTCCATCTGTAATCCAAGCACCACACGATTTTCGAAGCAGTCTTAACCTTTCCGAGTTGGAGATGGCAGACTTCTTAAATGTGTGGTTACAAAACGGCCTTTTTGACGGCAACCACGATTTTATCCATTGTTTGTCTTGTAAGACCTCACGCTTACGTCAGTCGTCAGCTACTGGTATACAGCGATTTGGACAATAACGTGACGACGCCCATCGACAACTGAATTCCTGGAAGATGGCAATATTAGTGTTTGACAAAGGAAAGTAGAGTCGTTTCGTTCTAGGTGAGACCACGTTATTTACTATCTCACTCCGTAACACACGTAGAAAATTTCAATGTATTCATAGGAAATGTGTTATTAGTTTTATCACTCTAGTGGTAGCAAGTATAGCAGATATGCGTCCCGAACTAGTATCAATGCTGCTTCCGCAAACGGCAAGCTGATTAGACTATTACGGAACTTCACAGAAATTACTTGCGACCTCTAGAATTGTTTGAGTGAGTTATCTGTTTTTCTCCGCATTCTTTAACTTCAAAATTCCTTTACTGTTCTGTGTAACAGAGTAACATACGGATTGTTTATTCAAACAATAAAAACAAGTGGCACACATTTGTGTACAGTAATAACGGAAACAAGTGTCGATGACAGCTTCGTTTCTGAAGAACACGATTTATTCCAGAGCTTCCTATAATTACTGCGAGGACTTCACCAATAATTCACCAAGTGCAACCGTCTGACTACTCACGAGTAGTATAACTTAGTGGGTCATCGTCGCCACGGAGTTCTGCTGAACTTCACTCAAACGGAAAACTTCGTGATACAAATTTTACAGACAACGTCGTTTCGATCTGTGATTATCAGCAGACAACTCAGCATACATGAGGGAGGAGTTTAATGCTTGCAGCCGTGTGATACGGAGGACAAGGTGGTCGTTAGCAGGCTCTATGTCTGGGTCCATTCGCGTTCGTAACCTCGACATAACAGAACGGGCATCAATCAAAGTTCAAGTGTTTACGCATAACCAATGCCACAGTAATAACACTAGACAGAATTAACTGTTGCGAAAAAGTAAGGTACACTGTAAATTCGTTAATGCAACTGCAGATCGTGAGATGTTCGTGTGGATCATGATTAACCACTTATTTGTCTTTTACTGTAATTACTTGTGCAATTGTCTAATGAACGGACAAATTAAGGGGCAACACTTTCAGAAGACTTGGCTTCAAGAAAAGCTTTCTGACCATCATTGACATCGGTCTCTTCGTGTTCATCACATCTCATGGTTTACAGTCGTGCTTATGTTTACAGAAGACTGTTATAGACTAGAAACAGTGCAGTCCGAAAATGCGTTGTACAAAATATGAAGCGACGGCAGACGTCCAATGACACTTGACGGTCATTCTAGTACTCAACCGGTTGATTAGTGTGAAATCTGGCAGTTGTTCCAGTTCCTGACATCCGTCCATGATGTTTCGCGAGCGAAGCGTATGATCGTTCTCTGCCAAGCAGGAGTGTACTCCTAAGAAAACACATTTAGACAGCATACCACTCACCGACTTTGCTAGTAGTATGTAAGATATCCGCACTAAACTTAGTACGAATGAATTTAAACAGCGGACGTCGTGTTTAACATGTTATTGATAAATGGAGAGAGAATAACACAACGTTGTGGGCAAGTAATACTTTACGTTCCACCCGCCTAGGGTGGCTTTCCTTAGGAGTGTTGTAATCAAAAGCGACTTAAACATTCCTGAAGAAGGCCACAAGAGGTGGTTGAAACAAAGGTTATAATGACCTGTTTATAATGTTGTGTTATTCTCCATTCATTTAACAATTGTTAGTAGTACATCACAATACTGATAGAACTGAAAGTCATCGGTAGTCCCGCAATAGTTTGACTTGGAAGCGTGGTCGCCATCAGCTCTTCGGGAGAGCTGATAATTTAATACGTGTTGTTGGAGAGCTTGCCAGATATTGCATGGTAATAAAACAAAATGACTCTGGGATAGTAAGTATTTCGTCATTAAAGCGTATCGTATTTTGTTCTGTTTATCAATGTTGTGTGCTACCGTACATTTTACTTGTAATCCATACTGCCTTACATGTGCGTAGGTTGTTGTACATAATTCAGGTGACCTCGCTCTATATATTACCAAATAGTCGCAAACAAATTTGTAGTATTAACGTCTGATGGATAGTAATTAGAATGCTGGACCGTTCTGGCAGAAAGCAAAGTAACTGTATAAATGTTTTTCTACACGGATACAAACAGTACGTTCTAGTACACATTGTATTCAACTTATACAGATTTTAACCATCAGTCTTTTATTATTAAAATACAGACTGCAGCTCTAATTTCAAGCCACGTCACTGCTAATAATTCGTTTTTGTATACTCCGAAAGGTGGAACTTCATCTAACAGTGAGATCATATATTCGGCTATAACTTAAAAGTTTACATTAGCTACAGTGGTTACCATACAACGTAATCGTAAGTTTATGAATTCAGTGTTATCAACTCATTGAAAAAGAAAATTCATGCAGTCATAAATCAGAGTGGTAAAATGGTTCATTTTTTACACACTCAAACGTTCAGTGAATTCTACTGAAATAAATCCTAGAGTTATTAGAGTTCTGAGTTGGAAATTACCCGCTGAACATGTGTACACTTAATTGGGGGCCAACAGGAGTTTACGTATAGATTGTATTACAAGAATTTTCAGTGACTAGATTATATCCGAGATTATCGGGCGATTATTAATCAGAAGGATTTTATCAGCAACTTGCCTGCCTGCCTAAGATTAAACTAACGGTTAAAACATTGGCTTATAAACCCTTCACAGTGTGTCCGAAAGTTTATAGATTTTTCGAAAAAGATTTTTGTTCAAAAGACTGTGGGAACCTACCGAAAAACAATATGAAAGCCGTAAAGTAAATCCTGATGTAAGGTGTTGAGGGGGTAGCAAATGTTTTCAAACAAATAACGTATAACTGAATCGCTTCACTTTCATGAAAGTACTATTGAAGTGGAAAAACTAATGAATGTTGTAACATACATTCACTTCTGTATGAGAATAAGTAATTGATGATTTGTAATGCTATTTGATGTTCCATGAGTTGCTGATGCGTTATGGCTGATAAAAGAAAACAATACACTCGCACGTTTTGGGGTATTCACAGACAGTTAACGGCCGTAGGATGAAGTGTACAAAACAGACAAACTATGTTTTAACAGTATTTAAGTAGAAGTGCCAGAAAAATATAACCCCGGAAAACACCGCCTTTTATGTTTGAAAGTTTAATTCTTTCATCTGTGTAAGGTGAAAAAATCAAAATTGGGTTCCATCAGAGTTTGACTGTCACGTGAGAATATGTCATATCGTTGAAGTTTGCACATCAGATTTCGTTTATAAACTAGGCACCTAATATATTGATTGGATTAGATTAAATATTGTAACCTAGGTAGTGTTGACACATTGTTCTTCATTTTGTATGGATGAAGACATTAGTGTAATCCATGAAACACTTATACAAGGTATCATATTCTTTATCTATTAATGATAAAAAAGAATGGATAAGATCCATAATAGCATCCAGTATCGATGTTGAACTCCACTAAACATACCGATAAAGAATGAGTGTGGGAAGTCTTTCTAGTCGGCGAAAGCTTTTCGTACACCTATAACATTACAGAATCGCCTGTTACTAAGCAAAGTTTACATGAACCCCCTCAGCTATTGACAATATTCAGCAGTGGAAAATCTTCTTGAGAATGAAGTGAATACGCCTTTTGTCCAAAGCGATTTCAGCTGAATAATCCTTGTCTACATTATTTCACTCTTTCTCTACCGATAGATATGCACCTCGACGGCTGGTGAGGTCCGTAGTCAAGTCATAAAGCATGTGACCGACTTCGCAGTGGAAGGTTATCGCACTTTGGTGTTCTCTAGTCGACAGGTGAATCAGACCGAATACAGTACGCTGTTAGCAGATTTACACAAAGCCACTGGATTAGTCGGTCAGTCTCGTGAGCAAGCCGTGAAACTGGCATACGCAGCAATAGAAAGTCAACTGCAGCCAATGTTTGTGACCGCAGTCGAAGATCAACTTCAACCGGGAGTGAAGCAATGTATGTGCAACTTACGCGAAGCAGGAATTCAGGTATCTATCGCAGCTGAGTCTTCGAAAGCGTTTTGTGTGCTTTCTAACTTTGAATTACATATACCGCCCAACCAAGGCTCGTAACTTTTGTTTAACAACATACTTTATCAGATTAGTAGACAGATTTGTCTGAGCTGCACATTATTTTTGCCATCTTCATAAACAGACTCAACCAGGCTTACCAAATTCTCTTAATGATATTCCTACTTGTACTTTCTTCTCAGGGGTTTTGTTTTGAGGTTGCACCAGATAAAAACCTAAATACTTGAAATTTTTACTCGTGAAACACCACTACATTACAAGACGCGCTGTGTTTCATCGTTGTTCACAGCATCACTAGTTTTTCTCAACTATCACTGAATAAATCAATGGATGATTTAACAAACTGAATTTGTTCTTATCAGACAACTATCTATGAGCAGTTATTTACATTCGAACGCATATCCGTTGTGGTAGTGCTTTTCAGTTATAGTTCCGTAAAAGACATCCACTGTGATCCTTGGTGACTGACCAGCTGACACACATTCACTTACAGTGGCCCATTATATACATGTTGACACATCAATAGCATTTCAGAAATGTCTCCTTCTAATAACAAAAGTGGTTGGAATACGCTTCCAGCAAGTACGTTCACTATGGATTATGCTCTAATGTTATTGAAAATCACTCATAGAAGATCAAGTAGGGATAATTGTCAACCACTCAGAAGTACGTCTACTTGAGTTTCATGAAATGCGGTCACTCTACTGATCAGAACGTAATTCAGTTATGTAAAATCCTGCAAGTGAAAGATAGCCCCGCTGTACTAAACTGATGGCTTTGTGAGACACCACAGGCCGTAAAACGGGATGGCGTGGTATTGATCGGTGGAGATAATTCTGCGTGTGACTGGGCAAGTTCAATGAACCAACATCACAGGTACACAATCCAGGATAACATAAGTGAGCTTGAAACAGACTATAGACAGGAAGCCGTACCTACTTCGAACAGATCAGATTAGATAACTGTCCTTTAGTGTGGCTAACTGAGCCAGTCCATGTGAGTTCGGCATTAAACCCACCCGTTACTATCAGGTGACAGTTTATCGACACAGTAGGATTCGAGATTTGGCATGACAGCAACGCTATCACAATTGCGAAATCTTTCTGGCCTGGACTGAGAACCACGTGTAACCGTTTCTCCTCTGTTCAGGAGTCATTTTGCACGAAAGAAGAGAGGAAATATTTCTATCTACTATAGTGTTTGACTTTAACCTTCCATGGATAGGTATGATTTAGCGTTAAACAGTAACCTTTTTGATAATTTTGCACTGCTCGAGGGACAATTACAATAATTTGTACACGTTCTCCACTAATTTACAACGAACTTTTTGAAACGCAATATAGCCAGTATATCTCAAGCAGGTGCTGTATGTATAAGGTGCTGCGTATAATAAGTGTGGCCATTTTGGGCAGGCTTGACGTAACACGGACGAACTAAAGATGTTAACCTTATTTTTGGTTCTTTCAGATTTGGATTCTCACCGGTGACAAGGAAGAGACAGCAATCACAGTGAGTCAAGCAGCTGGCCACTTTACTCAACAAATGAGTCTGATTCGTATGACCAACTGTCCGGACTTTCAAACAGCAGCATGTTGGCTATTCGAACAACTAGAAGGCTTACAATCTCGAACCAACCAGAAGTATCGAAACCATCAGGGAACTCGTACAACCCGAACGTCCATTATGGCATCAGCGGAAGAGATAGACGAAGCATTTCTTACCGCTCTGGAACAAGCACAAGAAACAAAAGGCGGCTCTATAGAACTGTCATCTGGGCTGAAACGTCTTCAACAGCGCATGACAACATTTATAGAGAGACATGGCGATGCAGAATCTCGGGTGCATCGTCGGAGACAACGACATCGACCAGGAATGGGTGGAGAAATGGTCGGACTCGTAATTGATGGAAAAACGTTGGTATATTTACTGGATGTACGTATTCATTGTCTATTCGGTCAATCTAACTCAAGCGCGAAGAGTAGCTAGTAACAACACTTACTTATTGATTAAGGACAGTGTCACTGACAGTTGTTTGACAGAAATGTCGCAAACAAATATCAATGTGGATTAGAATATCAAAGGTAGTTACGATCGCATACGGAACGAAAGACCATCGAAAGTGATCTTTCCAACCTACCCCCTATAGTCATAATGTAATTTACACATAAAAGAAATACTGACCATTTGAATGACTCAGGTACAGAATGTCAGGGCTTTCCAAAATACTTTGTGCAACAATACTGCTCGCCAAGAACTTGCCTTTACCCTCCTGTTTGAAAGTAAAACACATATCTTTCGATCACAAAGCTTTATCTCGAAATTACGATTAGAACTTTATTCCTTCACAATTATGTCATTCTCCTATTTGACGTCCGTCCTCCTCTGCTGTTGAAGAGACTGACGGAATATTTGAGGTAAGATCACCTGAATTTTCTGTTAGATTAACCAGACAGTAGTCCTTTTCTCATTAGCTGCTTGATCTAACCCAATATACTGTTGTTATGACCGTAAGACGCTTGGCCTGATGGACCGTCTGACGCGCAAACTTCCATATTGGTCGTCAAAAATCAAACCACAAACGCGTACACTCATTTGCAGGTCAGACGTGCGTTCACATACATCACTGTCATTTGCCTTGGTGGGACTTCTGCCGTAGCGCGTACACACTATTCCGATAGTCTGTTCTTGTCAATCGTCTTCTTGTCGTTCGGAGCTCGCCCTTTTGTTCCCGAATGTCGCCTATGGGTAATATACTCCTTGTGAGTAGTATACTACTCACAACGAAACTGCTGTCATACAACAATGTGACCTAAACGTAACATGTAATGAACTGTATAGCAAGAAGTAAGGGCATCCACTGATTAACAGGCAGTAATGTCTTGTTCAATTTACCTATATGCAAAACCATTTCATCACTCACGTCACTACGGATACTTTCTCAGAAAAAAAGTTGGTTACCATTAGTCGCAAACTGAACCTAGGAAGGCCTTTTCAGGCCTTTTCTCAAGCTGTTTCCAAACTGTTTCTTGATCCCCTCGTACTATGTACACTTTGTTGTGAAAGATTCAGCTAACTATTGTACACTCACATTTGGCAAATTATCCACGTTTTTTGATCAATCACAGTGGGGATGACATTGTTCCGACTGAGAAGGCACATTAGTGGGTAACAAAATTCGTCGTATCACTGGCCTTATCGATTAGTTGCTTGAGCTAAAACAAGTTCACATGTACTGACTTCAGGACGTACCGGCCATGGAAAAACCGCTCTTTCTTAATCCAAGTGTTCTCCTCAGAGGTCATTCTTTGAAACTACAACATGGAACGAGCAAGCGTCCGTCATTCAGCATCTGCAAATGTCTAGTTTACAATAGCTAAGGTGTGCGTATCGTTACAATGTTATTAATCGAACGAGTTAATCAAGCGAACCAGCATGTAGCGTGCATGTTTTTCACGTGTAATATGCGGCGGTGTAAGCGCGGATACTTGGGACGTGTCTCTCACCCAAATGCCTTTGCAAAAAACGATGAGCATGGGATTTAATACTAGAGGTACGGTGTGTTCTATTTTGAACACTTTCGTCATCAAAGTGATTGTAAATGTTTCCCTTTAAAGGTCTAGTCTTAAATTTTCTTGATTTCACCCGATTTAGTTAACAAAGACGTCAACTTACCGATAACAGAGGACAACCTGCATCAAGTGGTGTTAACAGTTCAGTTACTCTCTTCAATCCTGAACGTAAAACATTGGAATACATAAAACATCAAGATAGCGGAAACAACGGAACCATCATTTACAGCCTTAAAGTACTGAGCAATTCCGCCGTGTGAATGTTTTTTTAGAAGCAGATCCTTTTGAACCTATCTTTCAAAAGCAACCCACTCACAAGACTATCTTGGTTAGTACATAATTTGCGACTGAGCTGTCCTTTCTGTCTACCACCAGAAGTGTTGCCTAGCTTGTTCACAGTCGTAACTTGTGACGTTCCGTCCCCTACATAATCCATATGTTCACTTGCAGTTCAGCTGAAGTTTTTGATGGCAGAACAAACTGATGCCTATGATAAAAAGACGACTAAATATATCCGACTGTTCAAAACAGCCGAACTCTCCAAACTTCTATTAATTACTGAATATACGTATGAGTGGTTGGTGTGGGGTGGTGACACAATGAGTAATGACAACAGAACGAAGGAACCCGACATTTCAATGCAAGGTCTATCATGCAAACTAGTCACATTGTTGATACAGGCAACTTACTTGAAGTGTCTGTGCAACTGGAATCAGTGGCAGTGATGATCCATACTCGTCACCAGGTCATGTGTGTGCACAAACTACTGACTGACGTAGTCGGCCTAACAACGATTTTTCTTTACTATAAAGCTCAGTCTTTGATCGTTTATAATCATATCTTATATATTCTATTAGCTTACTTTCGGGACTACAAATGGTATGCAAACTGTTTACATAAGATATAGGTAAGAAGTGATTTGGCAGCAGAGCAAGAAGAATTTGCATCCACTATGAATGAACGTAGCAATGTATTTTCTCCTCAAAAATAGTCTGAAAAGGTTCAAATAGCTATCAGCAGAATCAGTGTCATATTCTCTATCGGATGGTTTAATGTGTACAACCGAACTATGATAATGCTTTTCTGACAAACACCTAGCGAGATGGCGCGTAATGATTAAAACGCATCGGAACCAGATGTGAATGGTCAGGGATATACTGGTTGTGTGTGCCGTCAAATTGGACTAATCATTTCGCTGAAGGCCACACAGCCAAGATCACCTGAATCGACTAGTTGAAACTCGCATACAAGCAATCAAATTCTTCAGGCCAGAAGCAAAGCACTCTACACACTTGCATATTCATATGTACCTAGGAGATGTTTGTGGCTTTCACAACAGATTATGGGAACGTACATGGAACACACTTCAACATTTCATGTCATAACTTGTAGGTTATGCACGCAAGCATCCTATGAAAACACTGTTAGCTTAAAGCTGTGAGTAAATATGTTAACTGATGTCGACTGGGTCTAAAGAGGTGGTCTGTGACAACACCAGCAGGATGCAACAAGTCGGGGAACAAGAACCGTGCGGTTATCACCTACGGTTGGTACTAGCTAATAGCGACTCGAGCTCTGGATACAAACAATATTTCTGTTCAAGAGTGTGGGCTATCGCGCAGGACTCAGCACTGGGATTAACGTTTGGGAGCGTTTTCAACTATTGTATAATTTTCTTATGAATTACTTTATTATTTGTTGTGTCGTATATTTAATAATATACGGAAAAGGCATACAGTTTGTGTTCTGTTACTGAATACACATTATGTTGTAACATATTTGTGTGCTAGGAAATTACCATTCAGTCACACACGATAAACCATCAGAAAGAAAGCGTCAAACATATTCCAGTGGTATTCGCTTCAACTCTATTAAAGTATTATCGTGGTAAACATGTAAAAATGACAACTCCAGACTTCCTTTGCTCACCAAGATGTATAACTGTTCTTTTGCTCCTGGTGTTACCATTAACACACATTTTTGCGCAATCAGAGCATGCATGATAGTCATACAATAATTCATAGTTATTAAGTGAAAAGCTGTTCCCAATGTGGTTCACGACGTGGTCAATTCAAGAAACTATATAGCCAAGTTACGTAAACCGACCGTGCTAGCGCTCAGTTCTCTTTAAGTTATAGCCGTATATGGTATGGAAAGGGGGTCTTGTTCTTAAGAAAACGTGTAATCTTGAAGATGATTAGTTTATGACTGACTTCAAGGCATACAAATCTTGTCTTCTAAAAGTTTCCTATTATTGTGAAGTTGAAAAAAAATTAACATCCACTGATACCCGTTTTCGTTACCATCTTGTCAGGCTGCAACAGTACACCTTCAGAAAGGTATACTTTTTAGAAATGAACTAAGCATCTACTCACGGCCGCACTTTTCACACTATGTAAGGTTCATTACCGGCCGTTTTCGAACGAAATCAGTGACAACGAGTTTCGCTCTTGCCAGAACTTACCTGTTGGTATTTGAACTCCTATTCACGTACATGTTAAGAAATCGTGCTGGTCACTCTGCTAATGGATTCACAGTTTGCAATACCAAAAAATCACATGTGAACTCATAGATACATATATCTGTGAGTAGCTTACAGAATTCATTACGTTTACTACGCCATATTTTGATTGATGATGGCTAGTCACTTATGAACAGTTCTAAGCAAAAGATTGATGAATCCTGCTTTTGGTCACTTGGGTGGATATACACTGTCTGAAAGGTTTTTTCTCGTGCATGTTTCATTAGCCGGCATAAATGTATTTCCATTGACCAAGTAGATGCAAAGATTTACTGTTTATCCAAGTGCTTGATGCATATGGTTGCACCAAATTTCACTAAAAATAGGTGGTTTATTTCCGGTACAAGTTGATCTACTCTTAATTGGATGTGCATTTAATTTTAAACTAAGTTTTATCGGACACTATAGTTGTTTTTCAAATTGTTTTGTGATACGGATTTTCACTTCGACCAATTGCGTGGACGATGGATTGCCCATGCTTAAGCTTTAGGTCACGCAAGCGTATGTCTCAAACAGACAGTCTAATTGCCATGCTAACATTCGTTGCATAGACGGCACATTAACTACTGGTGATAAAACCAACCTGGGATAAAACGGCTTTCTGGGAGATTTTCATTTAAAAAAATCAGTCATGAAAGTGGCAAAGAACAGACAAAAAAATGTTCACAGTCGTTTTTCTGTGAGTTAAAAGCAAAGCGTTACTGCCACCGTGTTCTCCTGTGGACACCTATGAAAGCAGCCGTCAGTAGGTCAGGAAATGTGAGTTGTATGCTCCGGCTAATTTCGTTATGTGAGACGACAGCTCACTAGTTTTTGATGATGGGGAGCTGTTGCTAATGTGCAACTGAGTACTTTGTGGAATAACAGCAAACGATATAGTGAAGTAACGAAAAATGTAAGAAAACTTCCCTGTTGAATTTGTCGTGCACTTAATTGAAAATAGTTTCTTTCAAAGCTGTGGATAGTTACAAGTTTTACTGTCACAAGTTTACCTATTCTGATTCGTTCTTAACCAGATAATTTCTGCATTTTAGTCACAATTAACCGATTTATACACTGTGGAAGAGAATCTCTAACAAGTACAATCATTTTTCAGTTTACACCTACTGCTTTCAGTCTTGGCCATCACCTTGTTCATTTTTTTGAAACTACCTTCAGTGTTTGCGCTTCCTTCTCCATCCACCGCACACCATGGCTATGCAGAAAGCAAATATCCCCCAATCGAAATTCAGTTCGGTCTGAATTTCGACGTACGTAGTCCGACAATTTGGAATGCTCCCACATTTGCTTACTAGTTTTCAATGCTATCTAGGGCTAGATTAATTTTTCGATTGTCAGAGTACGCATGTCCACACATTGAGCAAACAGGTCAACGCGTTTCGCTCAAAGTACGCGCCTTGGCCAATCATGTCCACTGAAGACGTTACCGATGTGTACTCTCATTGCATGCAAATCTAATGAATAGCGAGTGACGGTTAGCTCGATGTGAGTCGGACAAGAACGGTGCTCGTAATCAAAATCTCTTAGAAGTTGCTGAAAATTGTATTCACAGAAAACACCGGCTAGCGTATACCAGACTACAACCGGAAAACTTAACGTCCATTTTTGGAACAAAGGTGTAAGATCTTTTTTACTACGTTCCATCCATTACCCCTGGTTTATCCGCAAACTCGGGTTGTTATGTTTTTTAACAGTGTGTGGAATTTAAGTGTCTGTACTAGTCATTGAAGCATTGCCGTCAACAATGATGGTGAAAGTGAACCAGATTTTCTCTTCAAATTTCTAGTCAATCCAACATTCCGACGTTAACCGTTTTTCGGGAATTGTTTACAGCGCACTCATCCACATATAAACTGAATGACATAAATCACCCCACTTCTGTTATTGCATTCCAATCTCGCCTTTCACTCAACCATGTGAGCTATCTGTTAAAGAACCAAGCTACATGAAATGACATGGGTACACCCGTACCTATGTTCATAGGGTACATATGCACCGAAACATTAGTAAACAAAGATGTATGGAGTTCTTTGAAGCGACAGTCGTTGCACAAGATCGGGTGTGAAACGGGCATACTGAAACCATCGTCAAAAGACACAGCAATATCGATTTATGAATTCTTTTTGTGCTGGATTTGGCGCATCCCATGAATTAAATCTGTGAGAACCATATTTCTTGAACAATTTTTTGTAATGCATCCGGCTTACCTGTATTCCCTGTTGTGCTAATTATACTGGTGTATCTAACTGAAATACTAGGAAGCTAACCGCAGTTTTATCACGCTGTTAGGATTGGGCAGAATTGTGTCAGTCAGAGTGATTGCAGTCGTAAGACAGAAACGTGAATGAACGTAGCTAGTACTATTCGAATTGGGGGCAATGGGTGCAAATTTTAAAAAAATGCCTCTACAACATGACTGATTATAGATATAACTCCTTTTCTGAATAGGGATTCTAGCCCAATATGGTTGAAGCAAGTTGAGAAAAGATGCAAAGTCTCAGGGGTCCAGTGTGCTACTGATCCCAAGTAACTACGGGACCACCTTCCAAAGTTGTAGTTTAGGCGGAGCTTGTGTTCAGCGATACCACAATATCCTCCTTTTAAATCTCCACCTTCTTTTCAGTTGGTTAGAATGATGGATCTCTTGATGATTGTTGGAAGAGCGTACATCGATTGTCTGAAACTGTAATCAGTACTTAAACCAACTAATGGTCAAGTTTAGCTTCAATATCTTGAGCAAACTCTATCACAGATGTACCGGAGTGACACTTGATGAATGTGTAAGGTGATCATAGATCATCTTCTCAAATGTGGGTCACAACACCGGTGTCCATACATGGCGATGGGAATGGAAGACGCCTTGGATTAAACAGTATAGTTGTGCAGTGTGCCGACTTTCGACAATGAAAAATCAAATTTTCCATAAAGGCACTCATCTCAGACAATGTTCACGGTCTAACCTAACTGATAACCCTAGTGAGGGTTCAGATCTAGTTTTCCTCCAGTCAAACAGAAAACAGGTGTCTGATAGCCGCGCAAACGCAGCTGTGTTCATTAGTGTTGAGATTTTACCTGGTTAGTTTATGTTTTCAGCAAATGTCACATATATGTGGACCTAACCGGCAATATTCAGCGAAAAAACAATTGCTAGTACCAGACAACTGTGAGCCACATCAACCACGTTAACATGTTAATTTCTTCTGAAATAAAACTGCTGGCCGACACACTTGACGCAGGTAACAGAAGGAGGTTCGTTTTGAGCCCTCCATTCTCCAGTGATAATCAATAACTTTTATTCCTAACTATGGCCTCATTTTTTTGGTAGCCTTTCTGTTGCCTCGGGTGCAGTTACTCAAGACTTGACTTATTGCCGCAAGCTCGACAATCAACCGAGTAAGGTCACATGAATGAATCATGTGAACCAGACAAACGAAGAATAGTTTACCTTGACTCGTATCGCTACCGGGACACATAAAAGCACTCAACACAGAAGAACGTTCGGTGACTGGATAGTTTGTATGAGGGTGGCCGACTTAACAGTCAGGCCAACTGAGAGGACGAGGTTGATGCCGAAACAAACAGACAGTACATTATCGAAGATAGGAAAAAATGCAGTCTTAGGTAGTTGTTGCGAACCATAAGACAGCTGCTTCTTTTAAGCTTCATGATCTATGGTGCAATTGCATAGGAAAACTGTTGGAAGATACTGGTTGGCGAGCCATAAAGGGCAGTAAAGATTTGGCTATAGAGCTGATCAGACCCTACAGATCAACTTGGATTAATTCATTTATTAAGGAAAGATTTTACAAACTTTCACACCAAAGTAAAAGATTGTACGATAACCGCATTTCTGTCGCATAAGTGCACTTTATTTTGTAAACTGTAGGCTATGTATGTAGCCATCCCACGGTAATATGTTTGTTTTGAGGCTGTGAGCATTTGCGTTACAAACGTTTTTGGTGTAAGAGCAGAAAGCGATGGTTTGATCAGGGATCGATGATTTAAAATTTGAGAGCAATTGTTTAGGGTTCTACAATATGCTTTAAACGTTGGTTTTTAGCTCTCAGCAGATTACCAGTGACACCTTAACAGTCACTTCCAGCTAATAAACCACAGGAAGTATTGTGGAGAAAAATTATGCATAAGTCAACATTCTGAAAAACACGAATCATGCAATCCTTATATGTGATCTGCGCCCGTTTATTGCGGACTAAGTGTTGAATAAACACATTTTTCTGTTTAACAGACCAAAATGACTGCGCATGATTTCCAGCATCCCTATCCGATCCTGATGAAGAGTTTATTCATTGTTTATTTTTCCTAAGTGAACCTTGAGCTGACTTCGTGGAATTCAGTTGTCTCTAAATAATTAACTGTTCCCATTAGTAGACCTGGTCAGATAACAGACGACCGAGTGGGTGAATGTCTACAGCATGTGGGTTACTTCATTTCGCCCTTAATTAAACTCCCGTACTAGAATCGTGATGAAACGAGCTCTTAATGTACTTCTTTTTTGTACTATGAAAATTCTCTGCAGTTGATCGTTGTATGTGGATGGGGTGATGTATCCGATAGCAAAAGGGGTGGTGTGATGACGTTGAGGAATGTAAGTAGACAAACTGCTCCTTTCCACGGTGATTTTATTGGTAAATTTCTTTAACTAAATGCTACACATTTACCTGTTCATCTAAAATCTCTGAACGAATGTGTAATCAACTCAAAAATCCAGAATTATGCCATTTTTGAAAAAACCTGTGATTGTGACTTCTGTTGAAATCCGAAGACTTTTCCTTGTCTCGCTTAAATGTGTTAAGTTTAATTTTCTTGACCACTTAATTAGCCTCATCCTGAACCACTAAGTCAGATGTTTGTATGTTTTTTGGTGTTTCTCGAGAAAGCACTTATACACTAACATACACACATTAGCGTGGATGTGCAACTCCCACTTTGTTTTTAATGCATGCATTTCATAGACTCTCGAACTCTTCTACTAGAAGTCTTTCAGTATCTCTTCTTTACGACCTTGAAGTGGTCAGTCATATACCTCAGTGGTTTCGAGCGAACAACCTTCATGTTACACTTTAGTGTTCAACATATTTTGCCTAGCTTGACCTGATACGACTGTATCATAAACAGACTTGACGTGATGTGGTTCTTTTCGAAACGGTCTCACCGTCATCCAGAAACAGTGTGTTATTTCTTTGTGTGACGTTAATGCAACTCAAACCCCGGGTGATAACCGAACGTTAGCCATTTGAGGTCTTCCATTTACGGTTAAGCTAGTCGAGTTGAAGTCTGTGTCTGGTCCAACACGAACTGAGGGGAAGATTGTTACATTGTCTATTGCATATACTCCACTAGTAAGTACCGGTCATTTAAGAGATTCTCACCCCATTTATTCAGGCATGGTTAAAAATAAGCGAAACCGGTACCTCGATCCTCAAACCACTTGAAATTGACAATGACCTCAACAAACTTGAAACAGCGATGAATGTGGTGAAAACTGTTGAAGTGGTGGCCAGTGCAAGAAGGCTGCACGTTGCAGCTAAAAGGTTGAGTTTTCAAAAGCTTATCTTTTGCAAATGTTTCACGAACTGTTAAAAGATGGTTGCTTTGTGGCGGAGGTGGCTATGAAGAATTCATCTTAGTAGAGAACCTATATATGTGATCATTTAAACCTGTCTATCAACCGGTATTGCAATTCCATGCAGTTCGTGTGGTCTTTTGGTACAAGACCATTTTTTGTCGGCCGGGCCATGATTGAGGTTTGACTTGTAATATCTTCTAATCATGGGGCTATTCTAAATATTCTGATTGGCCATGTATTGGTCCCTGTGATGTCAGGTTGTACAAATGGTCAGCAAGCATTGTGGACTGGTCGAAATATCGATCAAACAAGCTGAGAATTACTCACAAGCAAGTATGGCTGGGCATTTGCATATCATAATTTATCTGTGCCTAATGTGAGTTTAATGGCTCAGTGGTCGAAATGGTTGTCTCAAGAAAGCGTGGTTGGAGTTCCCATTCAGACAGTCATAAGGATGTGCGGCAGTGACAACTTTAGCAAGGGCAAAACTCCAGTTTAACAGGTCTCGAAAGGGATTGGCTGAAACATTTATAGGAACAGGAAAACGGTGAGTAGTTGTGAATACTGTTCAATGTATGTTAACACAGACAAATAGTTGTCCGGAGATTGGTCGTGGCTCACCTGTTTGGGACAACTTTTTTCCTCAGTTTCCGTTGCACATTTGAAGGACGGCTACGAGAAAAATTCACTATTTATAATGCTTGCTTCTTTCCTAAGAATGTTTAGCTAGATTTCGTGTATGTAACCACAGCATGTTATAACATTGCGATAGCAAGAACAGGACCATACGGTACAGGTTATACGGTTTTATTTCCATTCTACTTCCATCCATCAACAGCCTACTTTGAGGGAAGCTTTTCTGGATCTCTGCATGAACGTGACCACCGTATTGTGCTGTCGGATGACCCCGTTGCAAAAAGCCGGTGTGGTTCAACTAGTCCAGGTCGGGTTAAGTCCCTCTAACGGATGTCAAGGCGGTCCGGTCACAGCTGCTGTTGGGGATGGCGGCAATGACGTTGCTATGCTACTACAAGCTAGCGTGGGAATCGGTATCTACGGCAAAGAGGGATTAGACGCCGCTCGAGCGGGTGACTACAGCATTCCAGAATTTCGGTAAGTTCTACCTTGGGATATCTACCCTTGAGTACAACAGTTTGCTTTGTTATTTCCGGTTGAGTAGATTACATACATCTACCCAGTAGATGTGCAGTATGCGTACATTCGTGCCTGTCAAGCTTGGGAAAACCTTCTGTATATATTCATAGATAAATCCAACCTAGCACTGTTGTATATGCATGTTTCAGTTGGAGATAGTCAAACAGCTTTTTAAACCAGTAACCAACACTACATAATCCGAGATTTGTACCCCTTTTTGATTTTGTATTGACAATCTGTTTAAAGTTTGCAAATAATATATTCTATTCCATTTCCACTTATTCTCCATGTACAAAATCTGGTCAGAGGTCCAACTCACACTTCTGTTGTGTTTGGCTATGCTACGTTTATATCTTGTTTGACCAGCGACAAGTCTCCATGTATTTCCACTCATAATAACGAAACTGTCGGCACACTACGAATAGATTGGAGATTGTCAGCTTGAGGACCTACTGGGATTGTCACACTGGCAGAGTTATTCACGTCAGGGTGACCATTTAGTAGAGTTGCGACACACCAAAGCCTCCTGATCCTCCCAAATGGATGGTAGCATAAGTGTCATCCTTCATTCCGGAAAAAGGTCTAACATTCCATTTCACTGTTCCTTTACTTACCGATGCCTCGCAGCATGTGCTGCTGAATCGTAGACCTTGGTGATGAATACTGGTTACTCTGCTGCCTAGTTATTGGCGTCTTGACACTATCTTAGCGTACACACAACTTGCTAAGAAGCTTGCTCTATGATTATTTCGGTACGTTTCAACCTCTCATACTAAACACCTGTGTTCTTTCAGCCAATCTTCAGAAATAGAGAAAAATAACCGTATTTGGAACACAACAGATAAAACGTCGTAGTCTAACAGGAAGTGTGTCCGATGCAACAGAAAATATATTTAGCTTACTGTGCATTGTTTCGGATGCACCGAACAGAAACCTATATGTCGTCCATCGGACTGACTTTTATCAAACGTAAAAGGTCTTCAAAACTATAGATTATTCTCAATGAACTCAAGTAGTCCGACTATTAGTGATAAAACAGTCAAACTGTGTGGCGCAGTGTATGGATCTCTCATCTTCAAATCAAAAAAAAGAAAATGTCTTCAAAAGTTTGATGTCAGTAAACACATCTTTTTCCAGGATGGAACTTCGGCTGTGGTACACTACACAGTCTCTGGCTTAATAGTACTGTTAGATAATGGT
>LUCH01001114.1:92475-147317 GCA_013368495.1 Paragonimus heterotremus
GGGTCGAAATCAGTGACTGGGAGGGCAGGCTGGAGACTTTGTATTTTTGGATGCTGTTTGTGAGAATAACAACAAAATATTAATTACACTGCATTACGGTAAAGAGCGAGATGTGGGAAGCCAAGGGTAATTTTGGCTTCCAAAAAATGACTCACGATCGTCATATCAATGCGATCAATCGCTCACTCCTACTACTCTACATGCTTACCTAGCTTCCTGTCCCTAACTGGTTTCTCATCAATCCTCATCCTACATTCTAGTCGACCAACTTTTTATTTCAAATCCTATCCATTTATTTTAACAGTGCACGTTGTGCTATTTTCGACACTGAAGTAAAGTGACTGATGAGGCAATATGCATACGTCTCGTTGTCATAGTGCGGGGTGCGTGACCTTGACGACCCGATTTACAAAAGGTCGTGGTTGCGTGCATTACAGCGCCTAGCTGATGTGCCGTAATTCGAAAAGCATTTGATTCACATTAATTTAAGCACGTCAAGAGACACCGAAACCATAACTTAAAGAGTAAATTTCACTTGGAAATACAGAGTAATTAAAACTGACTACTTCACTTTTTTAGCGCCAAAGGGAGGATGTAGAGTAGCATTTAACAATAAATTGAGTAGCATTATTGTTAGCTTTGCCTTCTCGCAGTGACATCCAGTGGAACCACATTCGGTTTCACATCAATTGTCTGAGTTGAGTTGTGTGTACAGTCACCCACATGATCAGATCTGACATCAAACAACATTGATTGTAATCGGATGAGGACCAAAGCTGGAAAAATGTCAGTAGCCAGTTCGGATATGGAGACTGCTCGTGGAAGGTAGAATGTTTGTCAATCCGTTAACGAGTGACGAGTTAACTTCTATCCGGCAATCGAAATTCTCGATTGATCTGAGTTGATATTGTGCATTCATCTTGAACCGAATTAGTTATTGGTAAAGTGTTACAATGGCAATGCCGTCAGTTGCATGCAATAATAAAAATTTGAAAACCGTATCGAAATAATTAAGGTGGATATGTATAGTCTACCGTCAATAGAGTGTTCGCTAAGATCAATTAGTTTATGTGAGGAACTCAGTTTAGTTCGCAAAGGTGTCCATCTCAGTATTTAGGTTTAAGTGACGTGCAGGAGACCAGTCACCACAATATGTAACCAACATCTGTGTGGTGTTACCGTGTGAACGGTTAGAAATATGACTACAGTAAATTCATAGAAGTTGAGCATCATCCACAACTGATTATAGCTGTCGCATTGCCATAGACTTTCCCGTCGGCCCCTTCTAAACAGTAGAAGGACCATACTCGAGTTTAGGCCTCATTAGAGCTCGTCAGTAGTACATATCCTTGCCACTGACGGGACTAGAACTCTGGCCACACTTTTACTGAGGTAACCGTGTTGACCACTGCTCCACTGGCCTCATATCAGGCACCACCGAATTATCATATTTGAACGCTCAACAACATCCGCTTGTGAGTTATGGTCAGGTTGTTTGATCGTCCCGAGAAGAGACACAGTAACTGTCCTGTTAACTCCATTCGTTAACCCCGCTATTAGAACCTCTTAGACAGGTCGAAGTCTCCGATCTCATTAAACCTACCAGACGATATTTTACACTAGTGATGTATTATCGCATTATTGCATTCTTGCCTACTGAACTGGTTGCTGGATATAGCAACGTGCATGTGAGCATGTGTGAGCCTTCCAGGTCAGAAGCGTTGATTAAACCAATGACTTTCTTATTCAGTGTTCCGATTTGTAAACGAAACCGATTGTACAGATCAAACAACTACTTCAGCACCATCTTTTATTTCAATGGTTCATTCAATGTAAATGATGGTTCAGCAATTGCATTCATTTACTAGTTACTCTGAACAGAATGGCTGTTTACTATTAAAGACATATTGGACCAACCTGCTCACCGCCGACAGATCAAGTCGATTTACTTTGTGCTCAACCAGCAAGTTTCACAGAGACTGTTCATTAACGCTTTCGTCTCTTTGTTTTATCTTGGTGCTTTGTTCTAAATATGACAGCATTACGATGTTGGTAAATAGATTTCTTCTGCTGGCTGACCATAACAATCATAATTGTAAATTAGCGTGTTTTATAAGTTGGTTGTAACAAGGGCATAACAACACATGAGACTAGTTCAGGTGACCTCCAAGAAACGAAACTGGAAATTCATCCAGAGTCGAAAACAAAAAACTTCAGGAACACTGAGTGAAGACTTCGTATTGTGTAATCTAACAAGCTGAATAATAGAAGAATCTATCGACGGAGCGTTAGTTTCCACCTCAGTTCTAGAAAGACTTGGCATATGTCAGAGAGAATGCGTGCCAAATGATCGTTCTCAACAACAACAGCGACAACCGTGAAGTTTGTTTGGTGGGGCTTTGTATAGCAGCCATCTTACCATTGCCAATATTACGGTACATCACATTTAATCGATTGATGAAGTCCATTGGTTTCATCCAGAAGAATAGGTTAACAGTATGAAGATAAACATCAAGAAACACCACAGCCACTCGCGCTTGTCTCAGTAATGTATGTCCTACTCAATGATATAATACCGTATCAGTGAATTTAAGACTAATTGTTACTTTGGAATTATAAAAAGTCGACAGAATTTAGTAATTCTGTTCTATTTTTATTTACCGGGGTTTTCATGATATTCTTCTCTTGATAACAGATTACCAGACAAGCTAATCTGACAATATGGTTCGTTGCACTGTGGGTCTTGGATGGCATCTGGCATGGTGTGGTTGCTTTCTATGCTACCTACTTCAGTGTTTCCGGTGGGTTGCAGTGGGCCGCCGCTCTGTTCTATGACGGTAATTTGAATGCACAAGCAGCCTACGATTTTGAGTACGCCGGAACAACTATGTATATCATTGTCTGGATTTCTGTGAATGTTCGCATAGCCATTTTGACCAGGGATATGAACTGGATTATATTCATCGGGTTCTGTGGCACTGCGTGCAACACTGTTTTGTATTATGCAAATGATGTAAGTGAATTGGGCAAGTTATTTCAGTTATTCCTGTAATGTTTAGTTAAATCTGTTTAATAATCCGGACAAACAAAACTCGATAGTTCGTAATCTCGGCAGTTCAAATCCTGTCTGTTCCTGTATTCGGTTAATGAGTTTTGGAAAAACAGTCTAAAGAAGACTCATTGTTCCACTAAAACGAGATATTTTGGGAAATATTGTTTCACTGCCGTCAAAAAATGTTAAAGTTCCTTACCAATAGTCGTCCTATTTCGTTTGGGGCGAAGACGGTCACAGGTTACGCATCAGCAGGAGCGAAGATGATTGTCCATCTTTCGCCATGCCCATGAGTGTAACCAGTTGTCAGTGCAGATTTGTAAGAGCTATTGTCAGGATATTATGACACCTCTGTTTGCTACTATACTGACCCGCTAGAATTTTTGATATTTTGGACTTCAGAGTGTCATGGCAGCACGCGATGAAATTTTACTCGTCAGATTTTTCATTCGGAGTCCTATCAACAAAATTGAAAACACTTCCACAATTGCAAATGGAATACAACTTTGTAGTTGGTAGGCTTAGCGAAATTGCCCACAAAAATAGGTCCAAAGGTAGGCATCCGGAATTTTCGATGTACATTCCCGGCTCAACCAAATTCATTTAGTTTGGGGAGGTGAGGTTTCTTCAGTTGACCTAACTCCGTGCTTTACTTTAGGGTACATACTACTCATGAGTAAGCACTCAAACTATAGATAATAATTCGATGAAACCATTTTGCTCAAATATGATGATTAACGCGAACAATAGTCACGTGATAGGCATTTGCAATTCATACGGCTGTGGTTCTCTCTATTCGATGGTGCCTCACGAAGTGAACAAAGACAGCACTGTGAACAGATCAGACGTACAGCTGCAAATCGACTTAGTGACGTTATGGTCATTGGTGATTCAATCTGAGTGTGTAATTCAGCCGGAGTAGATTTGAATTATTGCACAGTTAAGTACACCTAATGAAAATAGAGAAAGTAACCTAGATGACGGATTTTTTTACAGGCATGCTAAGCATTTCAAGTTTACTGTCCATCAGAAAGACACCATGCTGTTCACAAACAAACGTGACGACGAGTGTAACATAATGCTGATAACTTGCTCGTCAGTAGAGTGAAACCCGAAATACTACTTTGATGAGAAACGGTCGCAACGAACAGAAACAAAACGATATCCTATTATGTTTGTTTACTGGATGGTTATTCACTGAGGAAAAACGATTATACCTTGAGTTCCGTATCGTCGTTAACCTTGACAAACAATTGCGACAACAGAATTACACTAGCTAAGTCGATGTTAAACTATTGGATAAATTGGTTATAAAAAATATTGGACAGCAACAAGGTTTACAAAATATAATGGAAAAACAAGCGGAAAAAATAAAAGATCATGGAGTAAGCTGCTGACTGTTTTTTCTTTTGAAGCACTCACTTGTTTTTGTTTGTTTCGAAACTAACTTAAGAGATAAGGAAGAACTGATGTCAGTGCTTGACTAGTCTTGAAGCTCAAACACGTCTCACTTGACGAATCATGGTTCAACTACAGAATAAACTAGCGTACTGAAGAATCCAGTGACTTGACATTACAATCTGAGGTATGAATTAAAAGCTATCACTTTTCAGAGAAATCATTGCAAACCAGTTAGCTTACTTGCCATGATAAGTGTGAGCAACACAAGCACTGTGTGTAAATTTTGTTGCAATTAACGGAAAAGGTTATTTCAGTTTCTTCCAAATGCTTCAAAAGTCACAGCGCTCCAGTGGTAACCAGACGAATATTCCAGTTTAGTTTACGATATATTTGTTGTTTACTGAAGATCACTATTAGTAGAATTTTTTATTTATGTCTTTGATAGTTTTCAGATGTCACAATTCTTAGCTGTATGTTGAATGATAACTAACATAAAAATTGAACATTTATGTGGTCAACTGGTTCTTCTTAACTAAAAAAATAGATACTTGACAGTTTTTTCATCATCAATGTGTACCCACCTCATCGGGATTTATTTGCTTATATTTTTAATTCGATAGCTTAATCCAACAGATGAAATTTTTCGATTTTTTTCACGTAAACGTTTGACGCTATTCGATGCCTGTCATCGATAGAGATAAAAATAAATCTTGTTCCAAAGATTTATTTACCTACGTCAACAAATAGTGAATCGCTCACTGAATTTTATTTCATAAATCTCATTGGTATTAAGCTCGCAAACAAATCAAGTTTTGGTGCGATATATGCGTCAGGCCACCCATGTCTTTTGAATAAATCTGAAAAGTGACTGAAGATGCTTTCGGTGATAAATACAAATTATATTAGGGTTTCTTTGAAATTAACAAATCTGCTACACGATTCATCAACAATATAATCTCAGTGTTTATAGATGGTGTTGTACGATCTCAGCACTGCACTCATGAGAACCCCTGCTGAGGCAGTCAATCTCGAAGTCATTTGGAGGACTTCATATGCCACAGTAAAATATGGAGTATCTGAGTCTAATTGTGAGATTTGTGAGCTTACGGCATGAGCTCGCAGCTAAGTTAGTAGTGTCCATTCCAAGAAAGTGCTCCTGGTTCCTGACATTTTTGAAGTACAGATCTCTGGCAATTTGCTCTCTTTTAAATTCAGCTGTCTATGGCCAAGGGTCAGTATATAGGTCGGAATTGAAGAATTAGCAAAGCAGAAGTTTACGAATACCACATGTGAATATGTGCAAGACCTGTGTTCAGTGATATCTAAATTCTTCATGTTCTTACATGTAGTTGTGTGCCTTCTAATTTTCATTGTTCCTCCGAATTTCAGAGCTCCATATTTGTGGGTTTAGCCCTAAGCCCGGCATTTTGGTTAACCCTGTTGTTGGCGGTTTTCATAGCCAACCTACCCGATCTTATCTGGCGCGTGATATCCGATGCTTGGTGGAGCATGCAAATATTTATCTGTGACCTCCGTGCGGAAAACGTGCCGAGGAAGCGCCGAAGGGAACTGGGAGCCTTCTGGTTCCAAGCACTCGTTCATGGACATCGAGAGGATGGAAGTTATGTTGACTGTACATCCAGGACTGTTGATGCGTTGTCTTCTAGGAAGAGCTGGTAACACCGGAACTTCAGAGTGCCCCAGATTAAACTGCAATCAACCCAAACTTTCAGGTGTATTTTATCGAAGACTATCTGTTCATTCTTTTCGTTCGGCTATTTCTTGTTTTAACGTCTTCATTGGTAGAGAACATGGCGCTTAAATGGACACTTGTTATGGCTAGCTAGTATAAGGCTTCCACAAAATGTGAACGTTAAATTTAACCATGTCCATCGAACTACTTAATAACGTTTCCAAGTAGTATGAAAGTTTGGTCAATATAAATCAAAACATCAAAACAGCTCAAAAGTGGTTACAGCTTTCACATTCATGCAGAATTTTCAGCAATTTCCTTCAAAAAGGAGAACCATTCTCAAGTTTCTTACCTGCTTAAACCCGGTTATACATTCGTGAGGATACCACGTTGACCAGTGTGACATCGCGAATTCTCATGTGCAAAATGTCGACCACAATCCTTTGTGGTATTCAGGTTACTGGTTCAGGTTTTGATCTAACGAAAGTGAGGATTAGGAAACCAGTGGTTTGGATGCTATCAACCTATAAGCATGTCACCAAAGGCCAATGGGAAACGGACCATTTTATTTCAGGAAAGATGTTGCCTCCACATAGAATTTTTTTCTCATAATTAGATGATGAAATATGACTGGATTCTTCTGTTAAGGACAATACACTTTCCTGTCCGGTGCACGCTTGCAAGTGAACGCAGCGGAAGTGACTTCCAGTTCAAGCGTCTATGTATTGGTACCGAATGACCACACTTTTGGCTGATAAAGCAAAGTATTGGGCTTTAATCTATACTCATACTTTATACGTGTGTCCCCGTATTATTAACGGATCATGTTAACTGGGTTAAACGTTGACACCTGTCTGTGCTTAGGTCTCACAGGCGGACCGAAAATGACTCACCCACCTCACTAAATATGACCATTAACAAGCGCATCTATCTCTTACTGCTTTTAAACAGTGAGAAGGTTGGTTTTAAAATTACACGTCACAAATCCATTCGAGGAAGAGACAGTTTCATACGGTGTATACTTTCCCCATTACTTCAGGATTTCCACTATAAATCCAAGATAGTGTACGGGGAACAGTTCACCACTCACAGACTACTATTGTTTCTGTCTGAAAATAAAACCTGAGACAGTTAGTTTCACACGTGGTCAAGCTGAGTGTTTCTGTTTGTAGTGTTAAAACTCAAGAAGTATTTCAAAACTAAGTCCCTGAGTCAAATTACAACAGGTGACAAGTTCCTAAGCCAAATGATCCATGAAGTCACCCGTATCCCAGTATTGACCCAGTCGACGAGGACGACTGACATTTTAATGTATATCGCTATACTTTCTAGGCAAAAAATACCTTGGAACAATTCTCAATCTCTTTAGCTGTGGTTATGTTCTGCTTCTGTTTATTCCTCAGTTTAGTAATCTGTGTAAAATTGAGGTCTTAATGTCCCCACTAAACCCACTAGGCTGCTATTAGCAGAGGCACAAGTAGGAGGGTATATATTTTCGATTAATCATCACTAGGTGTGCGCGGTTATAAGGAGGGACAGTAGTGTTTAATCGTCGTTTCGATTATACAAATTACTGCAAAGGCAGGTAGATAGTACATTTTTTAATGATGGTCTTATCTACTTGCTAGATCACGTTTGCTCGTTTGTCGTGCCCCACAGATCGGTAACCGGCTTACCTAATATGGGATAAAAGTAAGCGCCACGCCTGAACAAGTCGCTGTTAATTATCAAATGCCGCCAAAGAAGTCTGAGTTCTATGGTTTCACCCTAGAAAGCAGTACTACTGGTGCGACCATCGATCAGACTTAAGAAGACAACTGTTATTTTGTATTTTGAGGCGATCACATGAATGTGACTGAGCGTTTACACATGAAAATTTCACGTTGTCTGATGTAATGTCAGGGTTAAAAATTCAACCCCCAATCGCGACAAAGGTATGCACTATTGACGAACACACGCGAGGGCAAAATTGCCACACAGTGCTTATTTCGAAGTGGGCTACCTGAAACGTCCACTAGAATTCTATGACTGTTATCAACGATCATTGCTGTTCAACGTACTTTGGATGGAATCCTTTGTCAATCATCTGACTATGTGATGTTAATAGGACTATTGCAGCTCGATGGCTTTGGGGATGCAATATACCTTCGTATGGACGATGTTTATTGGGTTACTTGACACGCGGCCAGCCAGTTGAAGCGATTGTTAAGTGTTCGGTTGACACCTGATGTGAACCTTGTGGGCGAGGATAGGGCTGCTGACCGACCACGTTACACCACGTATCAATCAACTTGGGTGATAATCCATGATTTCTTTGAACACACTAATGACTAGATAAGCATGGATGAATTCACAGTTGACTAACTAACTAATTGATCAACAAAATAAACAGAGAAATAATGGGTGTAGTCAGTTGGAGTCCAATTCAGGAGTGGTACAGGTTCTACTGCATGTGTATTTAGGTGTGTTAGTAAGCTCCTTTGTGACACAGCTTCAAATAGCACTTGAATAAACGGCGGCTTCTGTTGCGTTTCATGCACTTTGGGTTTTGATGACTACACGATAATATTTTCGACAAGTAGTACTCTTTGTAAGTTTCAACTGATTCCCTAACGTATCGAATGAGGAAACCCGTTATGTCGTTTTAATTTGGCGACACATCATATGTCACTTTTTCTTTAAGGGTAGGAACTTGAATGAGTAGATTTGCCAACCGATTTACCGAGGATTGCTAATCTCAGTGAATTCGTCCGTTTTTGTTGCTTGATAAACATTTAATAAGGAGGTCAAGTTGACGAGTACGATCAAACGTTTCTTCCCACTATTTTATTCGATGTAACCTTTTTTCCTGATGTTTAGTTCCTGAATAGACCTTTATACAGTTTATTTGTGTGCTTAGCGACTCTGTCTTAACTGCCAGTTTTTACCTTCTACACTAGGACAGCTTTGTTAAGCAATAGGATGTACAGGTAAATAACTACGGTCAAACATTAGATATTCATAACAAAATAAAAGTATACAGTTGAGAACTGATTTATATAACTAGAATAGACGCAATCGTGGGGATAAGTATAAACGGTCAACCAAGGCAGACTCATGTACAATAGTGAATAAGGTCCGGGTTGATAAAAATGTAGATAACGATATCCAAACGTACGCGGCGTGTCGGTAGTATTGAAGAGACAGGATCACGTGGAACTGTAGAATTGTGGTGTAGCTCACATCGTCGTGTTCGTTGCCTTGGCACACTGTTGAAGTGTTCATCGTCCGAGACACGGCGTTGGCGGTTAGTACATCGAGATCACTGAGACTTTCGAGGGATTGCCAATGTGTTGATTTGTCTGTATCGGTTGAAGCACGGTGGACGAAACCGCTGTCTTATGGAGATTAACCTTTACTCCATTCGCATAACTGAAGCTGTAACACATCAACTTGAGCAAACGCCCTATTATCCTGACTTGCAGTTACTACTCCATCACTTCTAGGTAAGTAGGGCTGTACACACAGATATACTGACACATGCATTACAAAACTAAAGGGATACTTGAACGACCTTAGGTGGTGGGCACTGACATTATTTTGGTATTAAAACTTATGACTGTTTTAGTCGAGCAGAAGATCAGTATTCTCTTCTGTACCAGGTGGATATGCTCGTCTTTGAAAGGCAGTCAACGGATTGTTGTCACTGGTTTGGTTAAACGGACCGGTTAGTCTTTGACCTGCTATGTGTCGAATCACTTTACAGAAACATTACGAATAGCCGTTTCCTTTTGATGCGTCTTCAAGAGGCCGACGGCGCACTGCGCAAATTTTCCTAGCTCGATTGAGTGGAATTTTTACTGAGTACCGTTTGTGCTAAACCATAGTAAAACTATCGTACAACAAGTACAGCCAGCTTCAAGTGAATTTTCAGGAAACTGGGCACCTTACAGTATCATCAGGTATGCACTGGACAAATATCTGCGGAACCGGCAGGCACATATCCTCTAGTAGCTCTGGTTCTTTTAAATTTCGTTTGTTTCAACTTTTATGAACACAGCTGAAGCTATAACTACAACTTCTCGGACACTCTGTTGTACTATGCACAGGCTGGTGTTGGTGTGCTTGACAATGAGCATCCCATAGAGCTATCAGCTTTTTAGGGTTCGATTGGGGAGCTCATTTTACTGGTCTGTAGGCATAACACACCGAAGAACGGGAGCAGTATTTCGGAAATGAAGCAAACCATCAACAACAGATTTATCGGTCTTCCAAGATTAAAATATCAGTCACATGCTGTTTCCATTCAACCGCAGAGTAACTACATTCGTTTAAAGGTGAACGATTGAAAACTTATGCTCTATATGTCAGGTTGTGAGATGCATTGCATTGTGATATATTGAGGGATTGTCTGATAAACAATTAGGGGCACATAGTCAGCCCGCTTGCTATCTCAACATGCACGGTTTCATGACAATTGAAGCGTGTAACAATGACAGGGTTATTGAGCGTACTGTTAAAATAATGGGCAGAAGCAGTCAATGGACCTTATTTCGTTTTTGAATAGTGGTAATGATGTTGACCGGAGGTGCACGTTTGAGTCCTTGTTACCTCGATCGCTTTCTAAATGGTCTGCCAACAGAAGCATCATTTAGCATTCACTTACACGAGTTTGTCATTCCTAAAACCTTCACTGTGGGACAAGAAAGGACAGCCTCATTGTAAAGACTATCGTTGTACAAAAACTGCATGATCCGTCATCGTTAAAGTTTGTGGTTTTTGCTTGCTAATTTAGTGAGGAACCACCAGAACTCGTAGCCACTATACTTACTATTTGACATGTTTGACTAACTGAACATTGGGTTACTTGTGGCCAGTAATTGTAGTCTGTTCATCTTATCTTCGCTCCCAGATGTGTCCGCTGGTGTTCCGTAATTTGGTAACTGATGACTGGACAGACTGTAAGACTTAAAAGTAAGATAGTTAGAAGAAACCCACTTGTTATAAACTTGAATTACGGGTGGACTGGAACCAGTGAGGAGAACAGTATGCCCAGATACAGTAAACGTTCTACTGGCTCAGCTGCGAAGCAACTCCTCTCACTTGTTTGTGTCCAACGGGATCGCAGACTTTTCCCAATTAGGTGGCCACTAAATTAGAAAGTTTGTCGCACTACTAAAAAGTAGTGTAACGCCCAGTGCTAAATATTTCTGATTGTGACGAAGCTGTTCTGTGCTTGGAAGAATTGCCGTTACGATGGAGGAGTATCGCAAAGTAATGAGTTCAAAGAGAATGTTGACAGTAGCGCTCTGCTCCGAAGTCGCAGTATACGATCTGGCACAGAGGTGTACGATCATTCCGTCGTCTGACAATATGTTCTCTTCTACAAAGTTTACAGCAATTATTGTTTGCAGCAAGCGAACAAAACCTATTAGAACACAATGGGATGAATTCGTTTTTTTTGGTAACCCTTTGTAAAAGGAAGTATGAACACAGAGCTAGAAAATTGGATTTAGTGTCAAACTTCTTCACGATAGTTTAAAGGGATTGTAATTTGAGCGCTAAGCCACACAAATTGAAGTTTATTTTCGTTTCGTAATCTAGCAAACCCCACAAAAGTTTTGGTGAGGGTTAAATCTCGGTCCTTTGGGAAATTGGTCACATCCTCGGGAAATATTGCTTGTGGGTTAAGTTGCTGTTCTGACTGGAAAATTGTTTGCAAAAGTGAAAGATGATGAGCAATAGAACGTGTTCCCACATCGAAGTCTTCTCATATTTCTACTTCACCTTCTAAGAGGTTGAAAATTCCCCCGTGAGGCTGGGAAACCTTCACAACTAGTCCGCCCTCTGAAAAATCCCCACTCCTTCCGAAGGCCAGGTCGGTAATATCCACATGCAAGAAACTCATTCAATTCGGGTTTTTCGATCATTAGTGGAGTCAACGAACTGCCGTCAATGAGTCCAGATAACGTAGTAAATGGTAAAACTGACTCTATTCGTCGCTGGTTCACAGAGAGAACTAGTTTCAGTTTTTTTTTTATAGTTTAGCCGTGGAGTTTGGTTAAGCGCTTGTTGTACAGATATCAAGGTTAAACGCCACTTTCAGTGTTGACTAATTTCTTGTTACATTTAAACTAATCAGAACATCTTCCGTTTGCCTCGTTTTGATAGAACTGTTTTTCGTCCACATCATGTCGACTGCATGGTGTTCTTTAGACATCTCAAAAATTGCCTGACAACGTCTTACGTACGCTCAGCTGTATCTGATGCAAAAATACATCCACTCCTTTTTCCAAGTATAACTCTTCACTAACACGTGAAGCGTGGTAGACTAAAACGTCGGACACGGGAATAAATCACAGGAAAACAAATTCACACCTACACCAATGCGCTATGGCAATCGCACGTTTACTCGGTCGATGGTGGGCAACAGGTTCACAAACCACATGAAGTCTGCTTGACAAATTAATGTTAAGCCCTCGTTTCAACTTGATGACATCGTCGCAAAGTTAAATTGGCTTTAAAATTTTTATGACGTTCAGCTAAATTTTTTTAATCAATATCTGGTCATATTCTGTTACTAACATGACTGGCAACAGACTTGTCTGAAAGAAGATCGATTTGGATAGTTTTAATTGATTTCAGCGTACCTATTCGGAGAGACGTTCCAACCAAACTTTTTTGATGAGAATCGCTTTATTCAAGTTTCGCTCTTATTGAGACATGCCGGTAGTGCATATCTTGTCAAGGCGGACATTAGAACTCTGGCCACGAGTACGTGAGACAACCCTGTTGGCCACTGCACCATTGACCTCACAGTAAACATGACTGAGTTTTTAATTGCAAACGTTCAGTAATGCTCAGGTTACCCGATCATCTCGATAGGAGACGCGGTTACTTCTTGTTGACTCCAGGCTGTGGCCTGATGTCCAAGACTTCTATCAGAGTTGAAATCACTAAATCGTTATCTTGTTAAGCGATATTCTGATTACTGGTGAGCAAGATATTTGGGTTTATAATGGCAGTTTTGTCATGGTTACGTTGCAGTTAATGACACAATGACTAGCATGGTCGCCTTATGGAAGTGTGGCCCCAGTTCTGACGTCAAAAAATGGTAGGGAAATGCTCTACTTATGAGTTTTAACAGGGGCGAAACTCCAGTACAGTGCTTTTTTGATAGGGGCCAACTAGAAAGTCCACCCGAATGTGATTGTTGCTAAACACTTCTACTGACGTACTACGTATGTCAACGAGAATTCCTTAGCACTCACTGTGTAGAGACTTGTTACTGGCCAGTTTGCGATGTCCAACTGAGACGCACACGTTGTATGGGTTTACATCCGCTTCACGAGCAATCTGAAGCAACGCGGGTGCAAACAAACTGCGTTTCGTCATACGGGCTTTAGCTCGAAACAACGAAATAGTTACAGCTCAGACTGAACATCGTCACTCCAGAAGAGTCCAGTTTTTTTATTCTGGCCGCTTCAGAAGCGATCGGCATTCGGTTACGCAACCCACAGTTGTGCGGTTAAAAGAAATTTGCTCAGACCCCAGGGTGGCTGTGGTCCTCGTTACCCACCTGGCAAATCTGGATGTCAGTTTGTTAACCGAATAGCATTTCCAAAAAATGTTTGGCATAACTACATGAAAGGTCATTTTGAGTTTGTTCGTTTGACAACCATAATGATATAAGTTATTACGTAATTGTCCTGACGATACGGATAACAACAAATTGTTCTTCTAATCACCTTTTACTGCTGGTTAGCGAACGACTGTCCCCATCCAGGACGACGTCAATTCCATAGTGCCTATTTCGACCGAAAGAAATTCGAGTATAATGAAGAACCGTTCCTAACGTCTGAAACTTGACTGACAGCGCAAGTGTCCCCCTGATGATGTGCCGTTCGAGCGTTAGCCAAAATTCTGGAGGTATGGACGAAACCACATCTGGTTTTTTAAAATTAATGGCATATAGGAAGCTTCTATTGGTGGAGTGCATTATCTGCAGAAAGGCCACCAATGTATCTAATATTTTGGATGCAAAAGAACACAAAACCTCATACGGGTAGTTTTATTGTTGCAGTAAGACGAAGGTTGAATACGTATCAGGTAAATAGTACTGTAGCTACTCTGTTATTATAGCGTACAAATCTCCTCCAGGTTTCCACGGCGTAGAGTGTGAACGATTCCTACATTCATGGAGCAAGTTCCGGAACGCACGGATGACAACACTAATCTTTCAAGAACAGCTGTTTGAGTCGAATAGAAAAAGAATAGTCAAATGATGAGGAATCGTTTTATTTATGGACAATGCAGACTTTCATCCGAAAACCAGGACTTTTTCTGACGTTCAACCGTCGTTCTCGCCTCTTACCCCTACCTCTGTGACACTTGACTGATTAGGATATCATACGATCTTCTAAACATAACTACTGAAAGCAGCTTCTTGAATACATAATGTCACCGGTCGATGTTGACAATGCGCTAAATATTGCACTGGAGGTTCATGTTCTTTATGCGTTGTGTCTGACTAGGCACATTTTGGTCAACGACTTTTCTAAGGATTGTTTCCACCAAAGGACTTCCGAAATGTCGTCGATGAGTCACAATGCGATATTAATGGTAATTTTCAGTCCTACTTGAAACTTGAAACTAAAATGCTTCAAAGGCAACTGCAAGAAGTCAGTATCAACCTCGACAAGATAAACCCCGAGTTTGTCCAGGATTAGCATACAATCCACCATCTCGAACGCCGAAGAATAAACGATCAGTGAGATGACGATTCACCAGACCACGAGCCACCTGTGTGGCGGCTCTTTATCACCACAAAAGAGCCACAGGAAACATTTCATCAAAAGCAAAGTTTTGTGAAGTATGGTAAAATAATTGGTTTGTGTTTGATGGTCAGAATTTGTTAGAAGCACACGACTGGTGTCGTAGTCGTTACCACTCATCATCAGATATGCGTATCTGGTGAACCATCCCATTGCTATTGTTTTAGGTCAGTTTATTCGGACGAATTTTGACCATTGAACACATACTTATTATCCCACTATACGGTATAAAATTGTATTACCATCTAACAGCTTGAGGCAGACTGAGTCTTTGCACATTTCCACTTAGTGCTCCTAACATCAGCACTGATCTACGGACTTCACTGATGATAAGATAAACGTGAAAAGTTTTGCATTCTCACGCGCACAACCACCGGGTAGGTACATAGAGTGTACCTATCAGGTCTCTTCTGTATTGTCAGTGGAAGCTTTTAGGACAACACTTGAAAAACAGTTTACACGTTATAGGTTTTTATAGATAAATCGTATGCGGTAACGGTTGGCATTTTCATACACTTATTGGACCCTTTCTTTTGTGTCCAAGCTTGCATGTGTCGCACGAATTAACACGTAAGACGTTAGGTACATTATGTTATAGTCGAATCAAAGCCTCTAAAACAAACACGTTGAATGATTCTTAAACTATGGTACTCTGTTAATGTGGTGGTGCATGTGTGTACACGTATTGTGAACGCATTGTGCGTACTGTAACTAAGTGGAAACTGGCCTCGATTCATCTTGTTCGAATAACCATCCCTATGGAGAACTGTAAAGTTGGCCATACTGGTGAGGAGCATTGGTCTTTGTCAGTAGTCACGCTGTTTTCGAGTAAGCGTGTGCAAGATTGTATCAACATTGATATTCAGAAATATGCCTGGATAATGTGAAATGACCCGTTGTATGCATGAAAAAGTATTTAAAAAAACGTACGGTAGAATGTTATCGAAATTATTAACAGTTCGCCGCTTCAACTGTCTTCCAGATGTCTCCCCAATCGAAGTTAATAATGAGGAATTCCAAAAATTCTTGAGTACATCACAAATTAATGTAATGATGTTCTAACTGAAGGTGGTCACCAGAGTTGAACACATTTCAGAGCAGCTGGTTTTTTCAGTTTTTTTAAATTCGTCTTTTGCCTAATTTCGTCTTAGGCATAACCCCAGCTACAGGATGATTTGCGTACAGGCAGAAGACGATGAATAATGTAGGCATACACTTAAGTGAGTACTGTCATATTAAACGCATAAAAGAACGACTGCAAAACGAGGGTCTTAGCTGAAAAATGATTCCAAATCAAGATAGTTGATGTTAGGCACTTCGTATATGACTGTAATGAAACTGGACTGGAGCGGCTTCTTGATTAGAGAAAGTTCAGCCAATCAGTGTTCGCGCACAAGTTGCTACAGACGGAATTATGGTCAAACTGGCACCAATCAATTACAGACAGTGATTGGCTGCCGTTGGATGCGTATCTGTTTCAAACAGCTAAATTGCTAGGCTCGAGGTCGTGGAACAACACAGCAACAAACTGACCAATCAGAAATGAATCAAATGGTTTGTCCAGTCTGTGGTAATATACTTTATGATGTTTTGTTCTTGCCTCTGTTCACCGGAGGATTGATCTACCACTTGTGAGATACTGGATGGAGGTTGTTTGAACTTCCCGTCCGATCCTTATTGTTCAGTTTAGAAACGGTGAATCTAAGGACATTGATAACTGCTGCTGCTCCAGGATGCTTTATTCTAAGATACCGTATCACGTGCGGCGTCCAGCAAAACTAGTAAAAGTCACTTTCTAAGTGATAGAATTACTAATATCCGGGAAAATTTTTGATTTGTAGCTTAAGGGCCTCCATATATTGCTCATTTTTTAGTGTAGCATCTTTTGGTTTCCAGAGGGGTGATGCATGCATCACACTTGAGTATCCATCAAGCCCAGACTGCGAGTAAGACTAAGTAACTAGAACTGGTAATGCCGCTATACTATTGGATTGACAGATTAGGTCAGTGTTTTACTTGTTACTACAGACTATAAGTGTGAAATGTCTCACTGACCGCGTCTACTCCCTACAATGCAAACTCGGATGAACATAACTGACTGACGGACTGTAGATCCTTTTGTAGATCCTTTTCGTCTGTTTGTGGCTATCCTTCAGCTAGGCTAATCAATGTGTAGTTGTCCTCAATGACAAGACAAATCTACAGCCAAGAATTGAGCCAAAAGTCGTCCGAAAAATCCGAAACTTTTGTGAAATGGTCATATCTGAACGTTGGCAACCACATAGGTTTTCATTATTTTCCTGGTGAGCCTTTCAAGACAGGTATGAACGAGCGCATCTGTCGATTGAGAAAGTGAGCCCCTTGAAGATAACGAACAAAACCACTAACCGCGGGTAACACCGACATCATCAAACAGTTGTTATCACGAGTATTTGTCCAGTGTCTAGCTGAATGCAATGGTATTTAGCCCAAATTGTAGACAATGAATATTCATGAGAGATTGTTTATCTTACGTCTTTTTACTCAACTTATCTGACTTGTAACGTGCATTCCATTCGTTGTGTATTGCACAAACAATTCGAAATACCTTTCCACCGAAATGCTCGACAGCTGTATCAAATGTGTTGTCAAAAAGGAACCGTATTTTATTGATAAGTACAAACTGTAAATCAAGACGGCTGATCACCTGCAACATATGGTAATTAGTCTAAGACAGTTTATTTTCAAGTTGTACATCACCCACAATTGATCGCAGCTGTCGCATTACCATAGACTTGCCAGTCGGCCTATTTCGAAAAGAAGTACTAGACTCGAGTTTCGCTTTCACTAGAGCTCGTCAGTAGTGGATATCGATCAGGCAAACGGTTGCAATAAATGACAACCAATCACTTTTCGCCGCTGCGTGAATTATGGGTAATGGTATATTGACACTTGGAGTGTTATGATCCCTATTCTTTCGTGCTAGATACTTTCACAGTCCGACTGATTTGCCAGAGTAAGCATTGCATCTGTGAGGGATACAACAAAAACATCTACATGACTACCGAAATAACTAGGTCATCGGGTGCACTTATTTCCTAAGTACCTCATTGTACAAAATGACTTAAAAATGAACACCAGAACAGTTACACCCAGCAGAGTATTAAAAGTTCACAATAGTTATATTTCGATGCACTTTATCCTGCAAATCGGAAGTATGAGACCTACGGCCAGACAGTTAAACTTATCTGGCCCTGAAGCCGAAATCACCTGATAAGCGTTAATTCCGAAAAATACTGTTATTGTCCGATACACTTTAATCATGTAAATCAATGCCAAATTGGTAAGTCATGTTAGTGTCTTTCTCTTAACACGAAAGGTACATTCATACGTTCACAAATACGCAGTATATGCTGAATACCGATCTTCATACACTCACATTATATGACGAGGCAATTACCCTATAAAGTCAGTCATACTGACACATACTATGTGGATTAGAAGCAACTGACGATGAAGTGGACACTGTAACAAGTAGCTTAATACTACTAGAATCTTACGGGAACTTTCTTTTTTAATGTAGGGGTTTATACGAACTTCTGGAACAACTTTCAATGCAAATTGAGAGCATCGTGATGGAAACTTCATCAAACCAACACCGCAAGACGCTTCCACAACAAAGAAGAAATGAGTGCCGGTAGATATCCCTAGAACAACTAAACACTACTAACGGTGTGTCGACTGTCCCTTGATTAAGGCCGACACTAACATGGAAGTTTGATGGGATTGTAATATATTAACATTTTCACCCGAGTTTCCAGTACTCCTGGTAGGTAAAAAAACCGGATCCTACAAACTAATTACTAATGTGCACTCCAACAAGAAACCTTGAGCTTCGGACTGGTGCATGTCAACTGAGACGAAGTAGTATCTCAAGTCTGGAGACCTCACATCAGTTGCTTGTTTGCGAAGGTTGCGAGAAAGTTGAATATCTCCATCAAAATTTTAAACTTCACCTGATACCTAATGTGATTATCAAGCATCATGCGTGAAACATTCCGGGTTTGGTAGATTTGAACTACGTCGTCACAGAGAGCAATACATCAATGACTCATACTGATGCTTAACTGCAACATAACTATGAAGTGAAAATAACAAACCCTATGTAAGAACAGAGAACAGAAAAAAGAAGACGAGAAGGAACCTAACTACTAAAAATAGCTACGCCTATACTCGAACATACAACATCAAAGCGCCTACATTTTGCAAACAAACAACCGAGTTGTAAATGAAAGGAAGGTTGTACGATTGATTCAAGGGATATTATTTGTTCCCCGTTATAAAAGTAACCATCAAACCATGTTGATTTTATACTAGATGAATTACGACCAGTGCGCTCTAACATTTGTCCTGGTGATAAATCTCCATTCGAAATGATCGGGTAAGCTAGACCATATTTCCGCGAGGTTGTCGTTGAGTAAATGAAACTATTAGATAATGTCCATTGTAAAGTTACTGGAGTTATTGTCAATACTCTATAATCGCAAGCACGATGGTTGGAATGCAAATTCCGGTCCGTGAGAAGAGATTCCCTCTTGGTGAGCTCTGATGAGGGCCAAACACAATTCAAGAGTTTCCCTTCGAAGTGGACTGGCCGAAAGACATACCTGAACGCGAAAATTGTGATTACATGTGGATTGTGATTAATTTGAATTAACCACGAATGCGTGGTATAAACGAAACTAGATTCAACATTTTCTTTGAAGATCACAATAGTTAATTCCGGTGGATTACTCATAATGATTGATTCGTAACTTGTTCACATCCCGTTTAGACTAGTGTAGTGAAGACGAGCGATCGCATAACACTACTCACACCACTATCATTCAGTAGTGATGAAGCAGCACTGATTGTGACATTGGAGTAGCTGCAGAAATACATACAAGAAGCATTATAGTGCAACGAGTCATAAAATGGTACTTGGTACATAAAAGAACTGAGCATTGACATCCGTGGCATCCGTGACGTTCTGAGACCAATGTCGTACGCAAATCAGTGTTTTTGTTTGTAATCATGTTGAAGCGCATAACCCATGTATTGGTTTTCAGAATAGACAACCCTCGCTTCGTCCCCTTTCTAGGCTAACAACAGTAAATCAGTAACATCAATGATTATATTCCAGCTAGCTACATCATTAACTTAGCCACTTGGTCACGTCTCTTGTCCAATTCTACCGTCATACTGTGTCAACTCAACTAACGGTAGAAATCTGCTACGTAAAGATGCCACGGATGCATTGATATTGCGCATTCGAGTATGAAAATGGTTACCATGCTGTTATACTTGCCCGCTTGGAGATACTGCGTTATAGTATTATTCTGTGTCTTGGACGGACCCGTTTCAAAACATTCGTATGTGTTTAGAAGAAGATGGAAACCTCTTATTTACACCACCACCACCCCTAAGTTCAGATAAGTGCCACTTGCAAAACCTAAATCTGTGACGGTTACTACTCACATGCTTTATTGAGTCGGAACTGCTGTGATCGACTATATTAACCCTAACAAAGGCCCTTCGAAAGAGGTGATTACAGAGACTTTCTCACAGTTAACTTTTGAAATTATCCTTCTAGATCCTGTGCTTTTGGTACTTGTCACAGGTCGACATCAAACGTTTTGTGTAAAGCCGTTGATATCCGCCAATCTTTAATAAGTCGGTTCTACAGACTATGCAATTTCACATCCTTCCACAAAGGATACAGCGTCCGTTCGCTGCCTCTGAAAGCCCAGATGCAAACGACTGGAAGTTATCAGCGAGCTCTACAACCATTCTCTCTACCATTAGCCGTATTCAGTGCTAATTCTTATGCAGCACATTCATCCAGTTGAATATTGAATTAATTCAGATAATCTGGCCCGTCTCTTTACAGGGATTCAAACATCCATAACCTTCTGGATTACATATGACAAACTTAAATAACTTACGACACCTTTTTCTCGTCAGGTTGTTTAACATTTTTTCACAGGTCAGGAAAATGAATTTAGCTTTGCTGAATCTCACCATTTTTTCAACCAACAAAAACTTGTTGTTCACTTCAATAAGTGAATGTAACAATAACTTAATGTGAGTGGTACTCATATTGCTACAAACACTCTGGATTAAACAACACGGATCATTCTTTGATATGTTGTGATAGATAGAGCGTGTTTGCTTCTCATTAGTAGGTGGGCCCACTCTGAACATCTCACTGAACAAACTGGTGGTTAGCTGTCAAAAACAGGCTTTAGCTGCTTTCTGCCTTAAAGAGATTGGATTTATCTAGGCAAGACAGTCCACATCTCAAACGACCCTCAAGATTTCTGATCAAAATATCACCCGGTCAAGAATTCGCAAATCCCTTCGAACGGCAACTATTATAATTAGAAACATTATCATTCTGAGCATGTTATTCGCGTTCAGAAAAGGCTCTCAGAAAGGTGACAATTGAAGATTTCCACATAAATTGACTTTCCAGAGCAGATCGCATCGATGCTAAGCATAATAGTCCTATCCGAGATAGGTATTCATTTTTTGGAGTGATACTTGACGTGCTGGAATATTACTTTCCGATCAACTATCAAATCTGTAGATATACTTGTAACCATGAATCATTATCTTTAACAAACAAGCCCAAAGCAGACCTTACGGTATTGCTGTCGTTGCTGCCCCTGATGAGTTCAATCTCACAGTTTTCTAGATTGTCGTAAGTGGTGGTCGTATCAAGCAAACAATCCGGACCGTTGTTCAGGTAGACGAGTAGGGAACTCGGATAGTAAAACCAGCCGAAAATTTTAACTTCAGCTATACTCTCCTTCCCTCTCTCAGCTTATCCTAATAAGGATCAAATATAGAATTAAAAGTGTTGTGCTGCTCAAGCGAATGACAGACCCGATTCGCTGTGCTGAATGGATACGCACCAGCACACAGAGTGCGGCGAACATGCTAAAATCACCAACTCATGACGAGTGCATGGATGTACTTAATGCCTTCGAGTATGATAGGCTGACTGATACGTCCCACACTGATAACCGAATGCAGTGTAGCCTATTAAATCAGTGGACTTGTACGATTTAGTCCCAATAACTAGCGCAGACGTGTCGACAGGAACCAAAATGGCATAGAATGGCGTCAACCAGATGCATGGGTAATTTAGTCGTAGCAACGTCGACAAGCTGAGTTGTCAGTACGGAGAATATGATTATCATAGGGGGGTTTCAGGACTCACAAAATTGTACATAATAATAACCGGGACAGGTTTTACATTTCTGTCAGGTGAGGAGGTCCGTTTTTGGCAGGGTTGTACTATAGCACGGATGAATGAATGTGTTATCAAGCAACCTCTGTTTACTCTATGACAAGATGACAGCCCGTAGGTGAACTGTACAGCCTTCAACGTGCTTTAACGGGTGAATTGTGAGCACAATAAAACCCGTACACTTCGAGAATGGTATTTGCGGTTGGATGTGGATAGATTCGTCGGTTTCCAATCGCATGAGACTTTAGACTCAACCGCTACTACCCCAATTAGAAAATTCAGCAATACTGATCAAGTAACTACTCTACTGGAGGCCACATCAATTTAGTGACTCCATTGATGTGCACAGGGTTCCATTCACGACACAAATGGACTTGTCTAAACAATGTACAGAAACTGTTGTTGATCTCCGCTAGTGGTCTTTGAAGAATATCTACTGACAGGCTGATGGAACCGAGTAAGTACTGAGGTTGTCAGTCATTTAACTACAAATGAAAACAATGCCACAAAAACTTAGTATTCGCAAAATATTGTTTAGGGAAACACAACGGCTGAAAGTGCGTCATAAAAGCGGTCGATCTCAACATCACTGATCAGTTCGACATGAAATGTATGCACTTCATTGCTTTTGTAAAGGTCACACACTTGCATCACATCAATCAGACGATCATCCTACATCGAAGTACTATTTGGCCAATACTCGTTATTACGGACTCAGTAGTTCAGGGGACAACAATACCTTCACGTGATTGAGTAGGTTGCTCGCGGTTCGAATATTACGACATCGTGCTATAAGCATTCATACACGAACATGGAGGTCAAATTTGTACACGCGTGTCCTCGCGAAAAGTATTTAAGTGCCCCCAAAAGGGTACACTCTATTTTGTCTGAGGTTCTCTTAACATAAACTTGATACCTGCATTTAGACTTAATGGATTGAATATTAAATACCCAATACATTCGAAGGCAACACAGTCAGCAGATCCATAAGTTTATAATCTTATGAGGAAAAAAGAAAACAAATAACATTATGGGGTTAACTGCTAGCCAATGGTTATTTTAAATCGGCAATTTTGTTTGGTGCGATTAGGCTTTGTGAGATAGAGAAGCACTGAAGTTCTGTTATCTGAAGTATATGCGAACACAGAACTACGATATTATCGGGTGATACCACAGTGTATACACTTGGTGGGTAGTTCATGCAAAACGTGGGACAAATTTGAGATGTTTGCTGGTAAATTTATGCTTGAAAATTAGCCGGTAGAAGTAGTTAGATTATGACTTATAGCATGAACCTGTTGGGAGGTTAATCTCCTAACGAATCAGCCAGGACACCACGTCATATTGACCGATCGACCCGGTTTTTCAACGGTAGGGTGATGGGTAGTGGTACGGTCCCACTAACTTTAACCGATTGTAGCCGTGCGGTCAAACGCCTGTACGCTATCTGGACTGTGTTTAATCACGTTGTTTTTTCATTACCCTGTAACGTGATTTGTTCTGACGCCTTGACTACTATATATGACCGTTTTATTTGACTCGTTCTTCCAACAGATGATTGGCCGCGTTCTTTTGTCTTTCTCATTTAGGATGAAACGATTGAGCTCCTAATCAAGAGGACTATCCAATAGAGTGCAAGACGTTCATTCGAACAAAACTGCTGTTACTAAGAGGTTCGACTGAGGAACCGCCTTGTACACATTGCTTAATTCGCATTTTCACAACAATAGTTCGTCGGAACAAGTTTCATTTATATGTAACCATCAGCCTGAGGTCCGATCCGACAGCCCGCACATTACTGTACAGACATCCAGACTGTTTCAGCGAACACCAAGGAATATGAATCAGTTTGTATATTATAGCACGTTGTCCGAATAAAGACGCTGCAGCCTCCATTAAACACGTTCAAGTCAGGAAACATTTTTTAACCACACCTTCTTCCACTTAAAAGGGTAATTTCTAGCACTTTCTGTTCAATCCATAATCACTTCTTACTGTTGTACGACAGGCAGTTTCGTTGTGAATAGTATACTACTCACGAGTAGTATACTACCCACAGGCAGCATTCAGGAACAGAAGAGCAAGCTCCGAACGCCTGGAAGACGGTGGACAAGAATAGACTATCGGAATAGTGTATACGCACTATGGCAGAGGTTTCACCAAAGGAAATGACAACGTCCTACCACCCGGTGTATGTGAGTGCATGTCTGACGTGCAGATGAGTGTACGTGTTTGTGGTTTGCATTTTGGCATGAACTATGCAAGAGTTTGCTCAATAAACGAATTTTCCGGACAAGCGTCTTTTGCGATCACAACGACTGGTGCCTTGACCGGGAAGTGCCGTACACAGCTTCGCATTAACTAATCGCAGTAAGCGTTTATCATCTCTCCGAGGTCATTTACCGTCAAGCCCTTCCTCCTTCGCGTTGCATGTCTTCAGTTGCAAGATGTGATATACAGCATTCAACGATGGTTCAGTAAAGTGGTAGCTTGCCACGTTGGTTTGGTTAGCTAATTATCATCTCCAGCTGAAGTGGTATACCATTGTAACCGTAAAGCGAGACAATATATCCAATTCATCACACCTGATGGATCCCAAAAGTAAACGTTTCATATGGTTTCACTTCATGTAAGTCATATGTTGAGGTTCATATATATATATATATATATATATATATATATATATATATATATATATATATATATATATATATATATAGATTGCGAGCTAGGTGTTGTCGCGACACGCGCAGTATGTCAGAATTAAGGACATGGTCGCATGGACGACCTACGGAAATGGGACTGCTCTCTCTCTCTGTAGGGTGGTATATCGCAACTGGAATTCTAACAAGGCGATGAGTATCCTTAACGACAAAACGGATGAGATCAATACTATGACTTAGTCACACTCCACCGGTCGGATTTGATATACCCAAGGTCAATTGATGGATTTCAACGGCTAATAATCCTTGTATTCTAACCTACAATAAACCAACGTCACACACCCACTTCCAAACGACAACCCCTTTCTAGTTGTTCGGGTTGAGATGATATGAACGAGGGGATCGTTTACGACTTTGTGATTTGATACCAAGTGACGCGTGCCTTGTTCACATTCCGTTTGTATGAGTGGAAATCGTCCGCTTCAGACTGTTAACCTCAATTAAATTTGGCAACACAATAGCACACCCTATAACGCTTATTCTCAGACCGACGTTCCACCGTGGCCGGCCTGGTACTACCAGTTTAAACTTACAAAATACAAAGACGGTGTAGTCCGATTAACATGATTGTGTACGTTAACTTCGCTCACGTTAACAGACTTACATAGCCACTACAGAAGATAAATACAGCAACTATACTCCACAACCATACAATATGATATTGTTCGTTGCATCAGCAATATATACACTAAAACATAGTTTATTGAATGTTTTTCCTTAATGTCTAGAGGAAAATTGTGCACACTAATTCGATCTAGAGAACTACCAGGTACAGTTCTACTGGCGTTCATTGTTTCATGCCATTCAACACAGTGTGAACGTTTCACGAGGTACAAGGAGCTGTTCAGTATAACGTAAAACGGTCAAGCCCAATTACAGCTCCTCTAGAACAATTCTACAATTGAGAATTTCCGCACATAAGATATTCTGCTCTGTGATTCATCGTGAACAGAATTCCAAGACGTCCGTCTGATTAGTCATTCTTCCTCAATCTTTTCAAGAGCTCACGGACAAATATCACATCATACTTTCTAAGAACGGGACCGCTTGCTGAAAACATAAGCTTCGTCCATATCCGAAACTTTTCCTCATCTATTTGTTTCCTCCTTCACTACGTGCGCATCAGATTTCATCCACTTGGTAGCCTTATCAAGAAAAGGGGTTTCGTAGATCATCATCTTTCGAGGCCTTGTCAGAGGTAAATAGCTACACCTTTGTTAACATATCACATGGGTACTAGTTTCCGACTTATCTAGTATAGCAATTTGTCCGAACAATGTTATGACAGGTAAACTGTTGGACACCCTCGATAGGATTATCGACACATCGGTTAAAATCACAATGACACGTATCTGAAACGATTCACATCGTTTTATATCAGATAACCTACTACCAACATCTTGACTAGTAGGAGAAAAATCAAAGTCGGACGGAATGATGTAATTATTGACATAGAGAATAATAATGATCTATCAAACATCAGATTGTGAGAAGTTTTGGTAAGAAGCAATAAAAGCATGAGCACAGAAATGCAAACAAACAAAAGAGAAAGCACTGATCGTCAAATCGTAGACAGCATGGGACAAGGAACACGGCCATACAACGACAGATGAACATGGGAGATGAACACGAAAAAATGCAGAGAGTGCGTGTCCACTTGAGGAAAAACAACCAGGAGAGAGGTAAGGGAGGACAACAGAAATGCAAAATGGCCAGTGGTTCATGGAGAGAAGGCGAGGGGAACCACATCCTATGAGAAGAACAAACTGAAAAGGGAGGAGCTGGCTGAACGCCGAATAAATGAGATGATGAAAAATAAATGAGCAAGCATAAAAGAAAGCAAGCAAGCAAGTAAAAAACAAAGCAGATCACAGCTCTTTCATCGACACATAAGACAACAGATGTTCCGGTAATGGCAAGCGACGAATTTTCCAACGCATAGAATCTGAATTGCCCATAGCGCGTTGAATCGCGACCCGACATATGCGCTTCAACGATCGGACATTACATTCTTCCCACCGAAGCCACTGAGCCAATTCATCATCACCGTGAATACACTCTTGGGGAATGATCCCATGCATGAGCAGCCATCTTGTGAAACTGGCCAAGTTGACCGGATCACAGCCATAGTTCAGTAATAATTTAACCATAGGGATGTCCAATTTTGGGAATTTGACGGCCATGTGCAATGGACCAAGGCCCTCGCGATCAACCCGGTTGACAGACGCACCCGCGTTCAACAACTTCTGTGCCAGAGCCAAATGACCGTGCAGAACGGCAATGTACAACGGAGTTTTTCCGTTCTTGTCCGCTGCGTTCACATTTGCTCCGGCTGCGAGGAGTAAATCGACAATCTCCGATCTTCCGTGGTAAGTGGCCACATACAGTGCGGTTTTCCGATGAGAGTCCATCTGATCTACCTGAAAAACGTATACAGAGCGGGAAATGAATAAATAAGCCTACACAAGCAAACACACGTGTTTATGAATAGCTTGGCGATAGCAACGTTGATTGAAAATTACACGGCCACGGATTCCACAACGTTGGTTAGGACTTAGCCCCAGCCCTCTCTAATTTATACTTGAATAAAATACCAAACTGTATGCTTCAGAACTGACAAAACTGTTTCGTTTGAATACCACATGGATGGTCACCTGCTGATCAACCAAGGTGTCGGTGCTCTAAGTCAGTTGCATAGTTTGACTTTCAGCATGTGCGCTAGTTGAACAACATAGGCTGACCACGGTGATCGCAACTGTGGCAATCAAAAATCGGTGAGATATCAACACAAGCAAGAATTTGTCTGTCTGACAGCTCCAAACCGAGATTCCATACCCACATATGAGACTGAAAGTTGCTGTTTAAGCTTTTTCTACTTGGGTAGCAGCCCGTCGACAGATTTGAACGTAGTCTGTGATTTGTGAGTTTGTATCGACAAGGTTAGCGGTGCTCTCCAACGTCTTGAAAAACCCACCAATGACAACAGCCTGTAGATGAGGATAAAACTGTTTGAACAAAGCAGTTGGAACACGAAAGCTGGTACATGCAAGCATTTCGTATTAACTCGTCAGTACCAAATTTGCAATAACACGGATGTTTTTTTTATAGCAAACCACTAGAGGGATGGATAATCAATAAACGGGTTAGGATAGGTCATTAAGTCCAGGAAAGGGTCAAATTCACAAACAGTTGTTTCTGAACACAGAGAAGTGGCTTTGCGACTGCCTCGGCAAGCCGTAAGAATTTTGGGTTAGAATGACGTAACAGGAATCTGAATGCACAAGATGGGTCGATAACGTGACCAATGGTCAGGACGTGTCTAGCGACTGAGGAAACTGGCTGTATACGTGTTTCAACAACATTGCTGTCCTCCGGTAACACGGACTTTTGCACCCATCATTCTGGAGCTCAAACATCTCTCGGTCCAACCTATGCAACTTTCTCTGCAGTTACATACAAATTGGTAAATACAATGTGAAGTGGCACCGATAGGCTGATCTCCTTTGACTGAAGGCACCGGTAACTTCTGAGTTCGAACGACTACACGGAGTTCAGTTGCATTGGAAGTCCGCTTAATTGAAGTGCTCGGCCGTTGTGTTGTTTGATGTATGATATAATCACCATTAAAAAGTAGCTCTAAGTAAACCTTCTTTTTCTCTACAGTGACCATCTCTTCGGGTGGTACGTACCGTTTCAAAAGAAGACGAGAAGTAACGATAGAAACAACTACTTTTACAAAATGGTCATGCATCCATTTGCCAACAGGTGTGAACAGCCCATTGAACGGTCTACAATCAAAAACAGTATAAACATACAAGCTCAATCAGACCACCAGTGAAAGCTTTGGAAAGAACTGTCACAAAACCGGATAGAGTATGCTGTAATTTCGCAAGACAGTGCACCATTTTACGCTTCACAGATGGAAAGCTTCCCCGGTCGATTGGCACAGTTTTAACGCCTATTTTTGTTTATCAGACCCGTCAAAATGTAATCGGACAAAAATTGGAAGTTTTACAACTATCACCCAAAAGTCTAGGCCTAGGAGTTATTGAGAATTTTCCATCAACGTCAAGTATTTAAACTGATTCGCCAGCAAAGATCCATCAACAAATTTTTTTACTTATTGAGTACTGTTATCAACACAGACTATGCATGTCAAGGATGATATAATTGAATAAAAGCATAAGAGTGCTGACAAAACACTACTGACCCTAACAGTTTGTGGAGTATTTCAAAATTTCTACAAAATACACAATCACTTTCGAAAGGGATGACATAACAGGTTGAGGATAAAGGGAAATACAGTATTTTCACAAAATCATCAGTAACGTTACTAAAACCGAGAAAAGGAAAGTTACAGATATGAAGTTGTCACGAACGGCTTGAGACGAAATGATCTCAGTTGGGACGCGCATTACGGTGCTCATCGAAAAGTCAAACAAGTGCACCAGATAGGACATATGCGTGAACCGAACAACAACCGTGGAACATGTCATAGGGTGACCAACACAGTCGTCGGTCAAGGCAGAAGCCAAGCTACTGAAGCCAGCTGCCGTGTTGATTTTATACATAATGCCCTATTGACAATATACAGACAACTTCTGTCATGCCTAACTGCTGAGTCTTTTGCAATCAGTCGGAATAGCTTGAGGTCGTATTAACTAGCGTTACAACATAAGTATACTGAAAACCCTTAAGAAAATGAGTCCTGAATACTCATGTTACAGTCAATAATTCAAAATTACTTGATTTAGACATGATGCCACATAAATATGAAAGCTGAACGTATAGATACATAAGGGAGAATGGCAACAGCCGCAGTTACCTGAGCTCCATGGCGAAGTAATGCATTGGCAATCTCCAAGTATCCAAAGTAGGCGCTTATGTAGAGCGGAGATTTGTGTTCTTTGTTCGGCATGTGAAAATCGGCAGAGCGACTGAGCAAATAATTGACCGCTTCTGTATGACCTCGACAGGCTGCCAGGTAGATGGGTGTACGACCGTATTTGTCCTTATAAGTACACACAGAGAGGAGGAGACAGAGAACACATGAACCAGCGGAGATGAGTTAAATCGATTGAGCATTTCAAACAAGTGTATAATTACAGAAGGACAGTCGGTTACCTAGCTTCAGCCCTGACTAGGAAGACAGGGCATGTGAACCGGTTGGAAAAATGCGGACACTTCAAATACATGGTAAACAAATGCCGAATTTGAGGAAGACGATGTCCTAGCCAAACCCGTGTACCAGTGAGGGGGATGATATTCAGGGGTTGGAGAAAAGCCAACAGGATTTCTAATTTTGTCGTACCATGTTAACGCAGAATACCAGAGCCCTAACAACCAAAGACAATTAAGAATAGCAGATTTTACCCAGTTAAAAAGCTGCACTATCTACCAACGCGTTCCCACCCCACATGAACACCTGCGTGTACCAGTCGAACCACGCGTTCTCTTCGGCCCGATAGAATAAATGGCAGTCTTCAAGGTCGCAGCCCGCTCTGCAACTCCACATCGACGACGAGTTGACCGTTCTCTATATACAGTCGGTCCCAGATTTGTAACAGATCATTCAATCCCGAAGTCAAGGTCTTGGGTTTGGTACCTGCCACTAGATGTTCACATATTTCGCGTACTTGAGCGTCTTGCTGTTGATTGGCCAAGATGTCTCTGTCGGCGACCAATACTGTGTTCACTGATATAGCTTCAGTCGGCAGCTCACTTTCCTGCCTCGGTCGCGACAGTGCATCAGGTACCTCATTGTTCGTGACGTTGACATGCCCGATGGTAAAGTTGAACTGTTATAGTCAGAGTGTCCGGCATGCCAGTCGTCCACGTGGATCATTCGCCGTCTTCAGCCAGATCAGGAGTTTCTGGTCGGTCTCGACATGAAAGGTGGTCGCTATCAAGTAGACCTCCCGCCTCCCTAGCGCCCATACGATAGCTGGGCGTTCATTCTCCGTGGTGAAATACTTTATCTCTGCTTTCGGTTGGCATACTCAACTGTCCCCGATGGTTGTGAAAAAACTGCCCCGATTCCGATATCACTTGCATCAACTGACACCGTGAATGGCTCATTCGGTTTTGGGATTGTCAGGCATCGTCGAATGCTGGCAGCCTCTTGAGTTCACTGAACGCCATCTCTAAGTCCTCAGTCCATACAAATTTCCTGTCCTTCCTCAGCAGCTGGAATAGTGGTTATGCTTTCTGAGAACACCCTGGAGTAAACTTGGAATCGTAACCGACCATTCCGAGGAAACACCTCAGTTGCCGCTTCGACTTTGGTGTCGGGAAGTTCTTGATGGCTGTCAACTTCTCCGGAAGCGGTTGGATTTTTCCATAAACAACCATGTGTCCCAAGCAAACGATTGAACTGCAGTCAATTTGGCATCTCTTACTACTCAGTTTTAGGCCGGCTGCATCGATTCATTGCAACACTGCTCGCAGTCTGTTCACGTGTTCCAACACTGTCTGGGTGAATATAACGATGTCCTCTCCGTATACGGTTACTCCCTCTTGACCCTCCAGAATGTGAAGCAAGAGACGTCTGAAGGTCGCTGGAGCATTGCACGAACCAAACGACATCCTAAGGAACTCGTACTGATGTCCCTTCACACAAAACGCAGTCTTCGCTCTGTCCCTTCGTGCCATTGGTAGTTGCCAGTAACCGGAACGCAAATCAATGAGGGATAATACTCTCGCTTCATGCAATTGTGCAAAAATCTCTTCCATCTGAGGCATTGGGAACGCATCTCTGATCGTCACTCGGTTCACCTCTCTGAAGTCGACACAAAATCGGTAGGTTCCATTCGCCTTTTTAGTCAACACGACCGGTAAAGAAAATGGGCTGTTTGTCTTTTGAATGATCTCTTTCTCCAGCATCTCCTTCAACTGTCTTTCCACTTCTGGAATCAACTTGAATGGTATTCTCCGATATACTGGTCGGCATTCACCCTGCTGTAAGTCTATCGGGCGTTCCAACCATGTACAGAATCCGTATTGATCATTCGCGTTAGTTGGCCGCGAACGGACGTCCTGGCACAGATTTCGCAGAAATGCTGCCCACTCTGTACTGCTTCTTGGTCTCTTTGCCATGGAGCTTCACGACATCATTAACAACACGCAACTCGTTCCTCTCCAGGTCTACGCATGCTTTCAATCGACGTAACAGATCGGCGCCTATTATCGTCTCTTTCACATTGTCAATCACTAACGTTGAATAGGGTTGCTTGACACCAACTATCTGGATCCCAACGTTCTGAGACCCCAGCATCTTTAATGCCGTCCCTCCGACTATAACCACATGCAAGTTACCGGACCTAATGGGCAATCCTGGTATTCTGCCTGTACTCGACCAACCCGCCCTGTATCTATTATTGCACTCTTTTTCTCTCCCTTAATCAGAACCCTTACCCGTGAAACGCCCCCATGATAACCCGTTATCACCGAAAAACAAGGATGAAGACGTCTGTTAGGGTACTGGCGGGCAGTATCCCCACTCCTTTACAAACAAAATGATTACGGTGAGGTAGCTCATGTGCTCGTCTAACTTGTCGTCCTCTTGGTCCCACATTCGTCATCAAATCTTCCACTGCCTGCGTCAGCTGTTCCACCTTCTTTTCGAGCTCCTTGACTTCCAGTCGTCTGACTTGCATCCGTACGGGTAGGCGCTGCGCAATTTCGACAAGCCGTTCGATGTTCGTGATCCCACAAGACTCGGCTATTCAAACAGTTTCCTAGAACTCCGGCGGCAAACTCTGGATAAACCGCTCTCTCATCAATCAATCCTTTGTTTTCTCGACTGCCTCCAGTAGGCTCTGTTGTAAACCCTCGAAATAATACGCTGGTTCGTCCACGATATAGTAACGCTCTTGGCGGTAATCAGATTCTCCTCCTCGTAGTAATTAACATGGAAAATCTTGGTGCCGAAAATAACGCGACTGTTCCCGTCATTGCTCCCAAGACAAACCAAAAGACGGGTGCAAAATTCAGCTTTCTTCTGCTCCAAAAACGTGTGCAACAAGGAGTAAATTACAAGGCATTTATATAATGCACACCGCCTTACAAACATTCTCAGATCAAAAAACTGAAGGACAGTTACCTAAAATAGTAGTTAACGTCACTAATCCACAACTGAGCATGCCGGAATAAAGGTCAGACAGGTAGACAAAATTGACTTCCTAACACGCCCAAAGTCAACTGTCGAAATAAATGTTCACAATAACCAAGGGGGTCTTAAGTGTTGCAAAACCCGGCGCAATAAAAACGATCCATCATTCTCTACCGGTCTCGTTCCTTGATAAATTCCTGAATCGGTGCGAGTAATGTTTCTTGACACAACGTTGTGGCCTTCGTTTACTCGAGGTATAGACAGCTTTTGCCCGTCCGGTGAACAGTGTTCCCAATTCCGTCAAAAGTTGTGCCTCGCCTTTCAGTCAGTTGCACGCAGCAATCGTTTCAAATTCTGACAGCCACTCTTCCACGTCTCCATCCAAGAATGGATTTGACCACGGCAGCTTCACTGCGTTGTGTTCAGGGCACAGCACTAGTGTAGCGAAAAGGCGTTCAACAAAACACAATCTTTATTGTCCAATTCGCTGATTACTACGGCATGCGCGCGCAGAAATCAAGTCCATAGCACAATCACCGGTTTTCGTTCAAACGTTGTGTGCAAATCTGCCCGGCCTGTGAGTGTGGCAAACGCCTTCTGTCACGAGTTTTTGGCTTACCATTTATCAACACCTGTGTTGTCCGCGATCCGCTTACTGCGGGCTTTTGGAAGTCCCAACGACGCATTGAGGTATTCCGTTGAGATTTAGAATACTCCCACCTCCGGTTTGATAATCCACCACACCATAATAGGCTAGAGATAAATACTTATGGTATTCCCATATAAGCGATAGATATTTCAAAAGTCGGCAACCACAGTACGTAACTCCATCGGCCTAACACCGAAACACTTACCTGTGCGTCCAACAATTCTGGGATAACTACACGGCCGGCGGTCATACTGGATGATCGACTAGGACGATCCTGCAGCAGTTTGGGGGAGCCAGTCAGATGTGAAGCATTAGCTGTGCCATTGTGGTTTCCAGAGGACTGTACGCGCTCCAGTAAATACTGTGTTACTGGCAAAGATCCTACGTAACAGGCATGATGTAGTGCAGTCATACCGACCTTGTCGGTGGCAGCGACGTTGCAACCGGCTTGGACTAAAGCTATGATCATGTTCAGACCACTGTTTCCGGCTTCTGCTGCAATCATCAAAGCCGTCATACCTGAAATAGGAGACGGAAAGAGATAGAAAGGAGAGGAAGAATGGAAAAAAATCTTAATGAAACAGGATGAAAGAGAAAAACAGAGTAACATGGTAAGCCGATTGGCAGAAGTATCAGTACCAAGCGATCGGCGTGATACACCCATTCTCGACGGCCCCACATGTACATAATACACGAAATGAAGTGTAGCTCACCAATTTTATCAGGTCGATTCAGATCCAAGCGAGGTCTGATAGGGACTGGAGGAGGTGGTGGTGGTGAACCCACACTGACAATGCTGGCCGTAGGACGCGATGGACAGAATGCGGAATTGGAGGCTTGATGCACCGTAGACGCTGCTTTGGTCAGCAAACGTTGTAGACGATCACAACTCTGCCACCAACCAGAGACATCTGTGCGCGGAAGTGATAGTGCAGATGAATGACGCGAACCGATAAAAAATGCGAAAAATAACGTCGAAACATGTTATTAGTGTGTCAATCAATTCTCCAATGTGACTCAAACATCAAGCGAGTATAAGCAAAAATGCGCGAGGGATGACTGTGTAGGTAGGTATCAGACCAAGCATATTTCACGGACTTCCCTGAACGAAGAGAAGATTCATCCTAATTCATTCCTTGTCTCATTAATCTGTTGTCCAAGCCCTAATCGATTACAACGTATGCCTCTGAATGACCGTGCACATACGCTTGTGACGCATCCATGTACGCCACTTTTATTGGCTGTCAGCACTTCATGATTCCTATTGGTTCCTTATATTAGTTGGAGGTCGTATCACTGCGGCTTCATTCGCTCCCGTTCTCTTTGCGTAACGGTCGTATGTGCTTGTTCTTTCCGTTCGCTGTGCTGTTGAAACTTACCCAGGATTCGGAACGAACTGAGGCTCGTACTTTGTTCATGCAGTAATCGTTGTATCAACAGTGCCGTTGTTCATACGAACAATATGTTAGATGAGACCCAATTGTGAAAAGTCAGGGCTTCGGCTAGATTTGAACCAACGACAGAAACAGCATGCCCAAAGGCGCCAAGCGCTCCACCCGCTGAGCTATGAAGCCACGTCAGGAGCTCTGAACTATTTGTACTGTCAATCGCGCACTCCAATTCTATTCGATGAACGTTATTATATATATATATATATATATATATATATATTGCTATCGTGCGTTCGCGGTTCCCTACCACACACTTCACATATCCAGAATGCATGCAATACAAGAAAGTGTTTATACGTGAATCGATTACACGGTATACGACTAGCATAACAAGAACGATCTAGATAACGTCAAAGTAACTGTTGTCAACGTAACAACGCTTGGCATATCGACGATAACATGATTAAACAATTAGGTGCGTCATCAAAAGTCAAGTAACCATATATACCATGTATCAATCGTATGTTAGTTACTACTTTGGTCTCGCACATGCATCACACTGACCGACATGGAAGATTGAGGAACTAACGATTACTCGATTACCAAGGTGATGTCCTATTTACCGGACAGTGTACTTCAAGTTTGGCGCAGGCCGAAATGGTATCGTAACCCTTTCCTCTGTTTCCTGACTTCTGTTGAGGAAGATACACTGGTTGGACACGCGACCCAACAGAAAAAAAACAAACAAACAACTCGTAACAGTTCTCAAAACCTCCTCCCTAGCGAAACGACAAGGTTTGGTCTCAGTGAGTTAAACGGAGGATGATTTGATCAGCGTTTGTCCAATGTGAACTTCAGTGTTGAAAGACAAAGGGAAAAGCGTATCAACGAGATATGTGGAATGAGGCAAGGAATCAGTTGAAAATATGGGATTTGTTGAAGATTCATCCAATTCAACAGTGGTATAGTCAAATGACCAGACGAAGCAGGGAAACAACCACAGTTCGTAATGTGGACTACACCGGAAGGTCCTGAACTAATCTAACAAAGCGCGGAAACACAACGAAAACACCCTCCCATCTCGCCCTTGAACCTGAGTGCCAACCAGTTCTCGCTCTTAATAGAGCGCAAAAACGGTACAGGCTATTTGCCATATCCAAAGAGAACGGCAATTTCGTCAATCAGTGCACATGGGCTAGATGAATTCAGGCTGTCCAGGCTATTCACGATGACCGCATTTCGAACATGCAGAAGTGAATCCATAGTAAATGAGTCAGCACTTTCCCAAAAACCTTAAGCAAAACACAGAATGTTTGTGCATGCACGAACTGTTGAAAGTTTCTACACTACAGGATGTTCGAGATCAAATGATATACCAGACCGCATGTAGATTGCACACTGAAAAGCTGACTGCGATAAGAAAAGAGTAGTCGCGTTAACAGGATGCAAACACTCGATCGTCTGGTCGGTAGACATCGCTGTAACCACAGTGAACAGCTAAAGATACAGGAAAGTAAGAAACATAATCAGCATTAAGAAGGCATCGTGATAATTATGCCAACCTGAGTTCGAGTGCCTGATAAAGTTAATAACCTGACTGCCGTGATTTTGAGCAGTTCCCATGTCCCGTAACAAGTCAGAAGAATAAGCTTAACGTTCAAGCGAATTCGATTAACTTACCGCTCGGGTTGCCTACACTGTGACACCGTTGACAATTTTCTGCTTTACGAAATGCACCAAACAGATTTGTGCTACCACTGTAACTGGAAGCGACTACTGTTGTGGGACGTGTGCATAATGTGTTCATATTCAGTTCGGTCGTCTGGGCAGTATCAGACCGCTTGACGTTGGATTCTGTAGCGTGCATTTCAGGCTTATGCCTATCTACTTTTTCGTCTTCTTTTCTCGATACTTTGTGGCGCAATTGCTCACGCCTCTCAGGCTTTCGGTGTACTGAATGCAAGTTGACAGAGGCTGCAGAAGAGGCACGCATTACACCACTCTCACCATAGGTTGTCACGACACGAAATACTGCACTGGCTGCAGAAGCCATTGTGAGTCTAGATGTGGTTGAGGTAGTGGATTTAGCAGAGGACGTTCGTACCGCATTACGATGTGCATCGTAAGCTACCGGATCATCTTCATCGGCAACGCCACTCACGGCCGATACAGTACGACACACGGGTTGCTTGCCCTCAATAGGTTGTTGCTGCTGTTGTCGATCGGCCTGTTGAGCACGCTCTTGTTGTTGTTCACGATACTGCTGGTCAGCACGAAGTAATGCCAACACCACCAACTCGCGACGGTCTTTGACGGCAGTGAGTAGTGGAGTATCACCGTCACGACTGGAAATGTTCAAATCAGTGACTTCATACTATTTATCAAGAGACAGAGATAGAGAGAAATAGAAGACGAAAGAGTATTAGAAAAACTGCGACGCACAATAAGTCACCCGATCAACTGGAAAGGAAGCATGATATAAAAATCTACTACAGTAAGGTAAGTACCACTCTTGATTCGGAATACGTGACAATGTGTCCACACTGTACGAGCCGACCCGAATAGCATTCGTTAAATGAGGGAGGGTGAATAATAAACGGTGACAAAGTAGCCCGTTTTTACTACAAAGGTGACAATTAACAGTGTGATTGGAATGGTTAACCGGAATAACTTTGACGAGAAAGGCATTTGGTTAAAACTGAGCGAAAATATCTGGATCATAATGAAAGTGATAATTTGCTATAACATGCCACTCAAAACCAAAATAATCACATGACTGTTCTGTTCTATAAGCAACAGATAATAATGTGAAGATAGGCATCAACATGTGATGGGCTGTGCACATATGCCTGTGCTCATCTAGCCAATCCACGTGTTTTTTTGGTTTTCTACGAAAATCAATCGGATATTTGTGATGGTTCATTCACAACTTTCCGGTTACTGTCTAGACTATCTCCAGACGTAATAATCCGAGTACCTGTCTTTCACTTTTTGTCCTAATGGTTAAGTTCAAGGAGTATGCTTTGTTAATTGCCATTCACCACAGTAATTGCCTTCAACCTACTAAGCAACCTAACAACTCAACAATGGTTACCTGTCTTAGTTACCAAACCATTACTTAATGCCTTCTTCAAAATTCACCTCACACTTTTCACCACTAGGTCAAATAACCAGCAATAACCACAAACATTAGACCAGCCTGGTTTACCATGTTGATATTCGTTAATTTGTATTTTCCATCTAATAGTTTTATGGACACTTCGTTTGTAGTTAAACAATCATGATAGTTAATCAAAACAGAAGCATCTTGTAATGCAAACCAAAGAAACAACTTAGCCAAGTCAACAACAGGAACCTCAGTTTTTTTAAAAGTCCTTGGTCTTTCACTGTACATGCATCTTTTCTAAACACTGAGATGAAACGATTACTTTCGGAGGGCATGTGGAAAGTCTGTGATTGCTCGGAGATGTTAATAAGTTGTAATTATGAAGAATGTTGATCGTCATATGACTCTGCTGTCGTTTGATCATCTTGTGTGGTTGTTGGTCTGAGGGCATCAGTGCTGGACTCTGTTGAAATAATTGAACTGTTTATTGATTTGCTTCGTACGTTTTGTATGTTGATTAACTGGTGGGGAATGTTGAACCTGTTTCACCACATAGCTCTACTTTTGTTGGAGTAAAACGTTCGTAAGTGACCATGTGAAAACGTTTGATATCTCTACCTTGAAATTTCATATTGTTTGTAAATTGATTCGCTTAGTTCGTGAAAATTTTCTGAAACTAATGGGTGTACTCTGTCCAATCACTATCTGGATTCAGTTGTTTTGATGTAACTATTTCTCGATTGTTTTCGGCTTTTTTCTGAGGACGTTTCACAATTGTATAACACCTGGTTGTTCTTTGCTTGCTTACTTGAACACGCTGTTGATATACAGTTGTGGTGAGTCAGAAATATCATTCCGTATATTTTCTTCAGTATCATGTAGAATCAGACTTCATCAACCGCCATTCTGACGTCTTCGCGCATCTCAGGATAATCCCCTTCATCAGTCCATCCTCAAGAAGAAGCCACTTTTGCTTGTAATTTGATTACCTCGTAAATATTTTGTGTGAAGAGTTCTGTGACATGCCCAAGTGAACGTAGGAGTTGAGAAAATGGGTATAACATAAAAACAACTGAGCTATCATCAGTTTCAGTCAAAGCATTTGGGCTCCATTTACAAACTTTTCCGGTTCCCCTGGTAGGTGCATTTGACGCATGCGTGCATGGGCACACATCTATACGCGGACTTCATTCAGAAACGTATGGTACATAGATCTCAGTTTCGATTGCCTGAAGGATTTCAAAGATAAAATTCACTTTTGTTCAGATATATTTTTTTTAAAAACATATTGTAGCGAAAAGGCGTACAATAAAGCACAATCTCTATTGTCCAACACGCTAGTTCACATGCTACGCGCGCGCTCGCGTTTATGAGTCAGAATTCTAGTCCACAACACCCCCAGGTTTCCGCTCACGCGTCGTGTGCATATCTGCCCGGTTTATGTGGGTGATCGGCGCCTTCTATACGGGGGTTTTCGGCCTGCCAATCTTCGTCCGTTGGTCCGATTTTGTTAAGCGATGGCTCGTCCGGTCGCTCGTGTTGTCCCCCATCTATCCACTGTAGGCTTTAACCGTGTTCCACGACCGTGTCGAGATAGTTCTGTGTGTTGGAATAATTGAGCCTCCGATTTGGTCGTCCATCCGATTTTGCGTGCCATGTCTCGCCCGTCGGTCCGATCCGATCTAGCGATGACTCATTCGACTGTCCCCATTGTCCGCCATCCGATCGGTGAGCGTTTGTGGACGTGCCTCCCCCCCCTGCGATGAGGCATTCCGCCGAGTGTTTGAATACTCGCCCAACTGGCCTGACAATCCACCACAATATAACCACATCGTTGGTTCTATCGTCATAATTTTCTTGTTGTTACGATTGTATGCAATAATTTACGGATCACCTTTAAACCACACTGCGTGCTATCATGACACAAAAAGAAACATGATTTGACTAACGTTCTGACGCAATCCATATGCTGATCCGCGTTCACAAAGTGTACTTAAGTAACCATAAAATGGAGTACATTCGAAAAATTGTACTGGCAAATGAATGTGCCTGTCTCGTGTCCGACCTACATTTGGTAATAGTATTAACAACAGAACTCACCACTGTTTTATATATATATATATATATATATATATATATATATATATATATATATTGCCGAATCATCTTCAAGAATTCGGTGGCACCATTCATTCACAAATTCGCAGTAGCCACGCTAGTTTTCAATCCATACTTCCTTGAAACTAACTACTGGGAATGGTGGTATCTCCTTCTCATTATTTAACGGTTTACGCTTAACAGATTGAACAGCCATTAAATGATTGTCTAAGGGTGCAGCTCGTTTACTGAGCACATGACCACTTCCACAAGTCCCTAAAAATGTGACCTTCACAGCAAGTCCGAGTGGAAAGCGTGTGAACGTCAGGAGTTAAGTGACCTACGGTTTATTTACTCCGGTTTTTTAGCAGAGCAAGTCAGCAAAATAAGGTGGAGAACAGTGGCAATTAAATTTTGATCGGTTTCATTGAACAGCTTTATTATAGGATATGAGAAGGCAAGAAAAGTGGCTTCAGTTCGCGGTCTGGTTAACCGCAGATCATTGCAATCGTTACGATGGATCAAGAATAACTAGTCAGACCACTTATCATTCCCACTGATCAACCCTGCCGCTCATCTCTCATAAACTATCAAAGACGACAAGAGTGGGAAAAGCGGGTGTGACCTACACTAGATTCAATGGATCTGGAAATTGTGGGTCGCAGCTATGTCGACCGCATGAAGTTTATTACACCTCACTGTACCGAATAGACAAGTGTTACTGTCAGTTAGGCACTTGCTACCGTGTAATATAATTCTTTTCTTCACTTGGTATGAAATAACTTGCAAGCAGTTTTTTAACTGAGTCTATTCATTTTAGCCACCATTCGCCAGTCCTCGCCTAACTCAAATAACTTCATTATGGTCGTACGTGTTCCATCAGCGATCCGGTTGTTTTCAAGAATTCGGAACATTCTTCGAATAAATGACCAATATCAAAGTGAGCACAAATGAGCGCGTCCTAGACGTGCGTTTGTGCTCTTATCTCAAGTGCGTGTTTGTGCCTCAAATCACCTAAGTTCATGGGTTTGTATGTCGCACTACTCATCGCGTAGAGGTGTCTAGATAGTAAAGCACGAATCTATGAAGAACAGTAACGGCAGTTGCAGCACTGTTGTCTCTCGCGTACGAAAGGAGAGGATTAGGAATGGCACCGTGTTGATCGTGTCCGCCGGCGTATTATCATGTACGATCGAAAAACCTGCAGAAATTTCTGGAGGCCTGATGTAGCTTCGAGTACACCCACTGCGAGCAGCAGCAATAGGACGGAGTCGCGAACGTCGTATTCAGAACGCCTACGGACTGGATTAACACCTAATTATCAAGTGAGGCAGACTTGTCAGTCATTGACTCCGAGTAGGGTCCCAGAATACACCCTATACCTTGTTGCCTCGCGGATGACGCTTTGGGGACAGAACCTCCGGGTGGGGTTCCCCCAAGAAAACCCAATTTCCCACTGTCCCACACGTCAAACTGCAATGCTGAGACATGCGTGTATACGCAAGACGTCATTTGTTGAGACATGGAATGTGCGTACGCCGCTGGATCGATGAACCATCGAACGGCCGGAATAACGTGCCGCACTGATCGTTATAGACTTGGGACGTTACAGCATCGATGTTGCCACCTTGAGTGAAACAAGGCCTGCAGATCTAGGTAGGCTCAGAGAAGCAGGTGCTGCATATACTTTCTAATGGATAGTGACCCGGAAGATGTTTCTCGAGAGCATTGCGTATGTGTCGCAGTACCTGACCCCATCCAATTTTTTGATTATATGAAACAACTTGTCCCGTTTATCAATTCGAATAGCACAGGGAGAACACGAAGTTCACGAGATAAATTCATTCCGTACACTCTTTTCAATCGCAAACGTGTAACACTTGAAGTCTTAACTAAACAAACGGCAAACTGGAAACAAGTGAATAATTATTCGTGGCTTCCTAAAGCTACCATTATCTTGGTTAGGAAAATCACAGCAGGCGCAATGTAACTGTCAAGTCTTTCTGGGCATACAATGGAGGCTTGTGACGAATAATTAACAGGGCCTCAATAAACTTTAACAGTTTCGCCCGCTTGCACGTTGTGACCACACGGAACGATGAAACTACTTTGAGTGGGTGCCCGGTATGAGCTAAATGCCTGGCGATCGATGAGACCGAACTTCGGTGGGTTGATGAACGGTTAGTTTCCGACTGGCTCATTGATTGGCGCAGCCAGAATGAAAGTAACTACACATGTCACTGACCGCTAAGTTAAAAGGTCGTCTCTGATTTAGATCACCTGAGGGTGTAGGATCAGATGAAGTGAAGAAAAACCCGGTGGAGTAAATAAGCCAATCCTCTGAGTTGTAAATCAACTGGATTCTATCAGTGAGTCCGCCAAGTAACACAGCAGTGCTGGGAAAAAGAAACAGATAATAACTCATCATGTGCGTTGGACACATCTCAGACATGTTGAGAAAAGTACAGCGTACCGTGGATGGTTTAAATAGAAGTTCCGTAATGAACAGAATTCAAGTATCTATGAGACAGAGACGGCAACAACTCAACAAAGATTAGTCACATTAGCTTTTATGTGGAAAAGACTGAAGAGCAGTCTATCAAATGTGTCTGTTAGAAAAAGCCCTACATGAAATATATTCAATTGAGTCAGACTTGAAGAGGATCTAGGCGCCAACCAACTGAAGTGTCTTGGAAGTTGCATAGCCATGACGGTGTTTCAGTGGTAATCAAGAAGTGTGCCAAAACGTAGGAAGCGCCCGATGGCACAGAGTTACTCCACGGTCTGCTGAGGGGTTTCACTAGAACGCGATATACTTGTGGGTAGTATAGCAAAAGGTGCTATTTGCTTCCTATGGGTCGACTCATTCAAAATTTGCCTCTTTAGAGATACGAGCTGAAAAGTGTTTGCATACATCCAAAAAAATCGTCCAGTTTTTCAAAAGGAGAGACGGATGAATCTGAACTGTCTTTCCGGTCCCAAATGTAACAGTTTCCACGTGAAACATAGCACGGTTTCCCTGAGTACCGATGGATGAGTGACGCCACACAGCCACTGAAAAAAGAACAGAAGCAGTTCCTGTCACAGAGCCGGCGCAGACAGGACACGAAAAACATGGCTCTCGTTTTGGATGGGTGCAGAAAACGTACCATCGTGCACAGATTCTTGCGCGAGGAGACAAAGTGTGGCTGTTCTTTCGTTGATGTAGTGGTGTTTAACAGTTCGGTTCAAACGTTGTGAGTCTTGACTGGAAGTCAGTTAATGCCTTAAAGCGGTTGCAACACGATTTTGTTATCACACTGACACACACGGTCGAGATAGATTTATAGAAGAGAGGAAATACAAAAACTTTACGCTCAGTCATTTTTATACTGCCTGTATACAAAAGCTGGATTGTAAATCAGTAAAACAACTCTTGAGATGATAATCATTTGTACTGCCATTGTGATTCCGTAAAGAAAGGTCACAATGGCCGACATCACTGTTTGATGCTGAATAAATGTTCGTGCCATTCAATAGCCAAAGTCGATCGGTTGGTGGTGTGAACCAACAAATCTTCGTTTTTACCATTGTATTGTGTAGTGATGGTGAATTTTCAAGGACGTAGTAACCGAGACAAACCGAAACATACACTGATCAAAAACTGCGTAATGAACAAGCTAGTTTTCAGTTATTCATGGCTAAAATAATTACGAAAAATACAGTGTAGCGAACAAGCTCGTTTTCGGTGATTCATAATCAGGCCAAATACATCACATTTATATCGCGAATTTTACAGGGGAATTGTTAAAGGGGGTAAACGGGGAACGGGTGGTTAATAAGGTCAGTCAATTCAATGTCACACTGCAATCAAGTGCACACTTGAACCGTGGGTCTTGACAGGCTAACAGGGTGTGGGGTTGGCCATGGTAGATCCAAAGCCTGAACAAAACGTTTCTGGGTTCACAGTGGTGGGTTGTACGGGCGAATTCCAATACCTTCAGCTGTGGATAGAATCCTACGTCTTACTGTCCTCGACTGGGTGGCTTTAACTAGGTAGATTTGGCGAAATGCGTCTGTCACATTGACATAGTGATTCGGAACCATCAAGTGCGATAGTATGGCACTGTTGACAGATTTCGTTACTCCACTGTTGAGTCAAGTTGGGTCGTGTTCCCGGAACCGTTCAGGTAAGCGTCTCGTCGTGCGGCCAACATAACTGGTTTCACAGGAACAAGTGAATGAGCATACAAAAAACGAAGCTGCAGAAACAGGCACTTTGTCTTTTAGGAGTAGATACAAAACCGGATTGGACGTGAAGTGGACACGTAGTTTAGCAGCGTAAAATGTACTAATCGCCCTTGTGAGTCTACATGTGATGGTTTCAGCTAGCGTGTCGCCCTTGAAGGGTAATCCGATGTGTACAGTTTTCTTTTCCGCTTGATATAGCTAGTCCCTTTCACTCTGCTGTTGTATAGCTCTGTCTATGAACCTTTCCGGGTAGCCATTTTTGTATGAATATTGTACGTGTGAAAGTCAATTTTTCGGCTATAGTATCATCCGTGCACATTTTTACGGCCCTGTCCGTCAAACAATTGATTAGATTTATTTTCAGGGCGAGTGGTACAAAACTATTGAAATGAATGTACCGACCACTCCACGTGCTCTTTCTGTATATCGCGCGTTGAATTGAGCCGTCAGCGCGGCGACACAAACGTAGATCCAAAAAGCCTAATTGATTATTCATTTCGGTCTCCAACGAAAATTGCAAATTTTGGTGTGCGGCTTTGAATCTAGTCAATATGTCGGTCGGATTTACGTTTTTATCGAGTACGCAAGGGATATCGTCAAAGTACCTCTTGTAAAAATTACATTGGCCTACCGCTGAATTCAGTTGATCGTTTTCTAATTTCACCATGGAAACATCTGCAACACAGTGGTCCCAACGGCGATCCCATTGCGACACCGTCCTTCTGTCGATAAATTTCTTTGTTGAACTTAGATTGCACGTTGTAAGTGCACAGACAAAGCAACTGTTTGAGTTCGGTCGGTGGTATCTGAATATCTATGTCACTATCCATGATATAATCACATAGATAATCTATAGTCTCCTTTAACGGGACGTTAGTAAATAAGGATGCGACGTCATGAGAAAACATCAATTGTCCATTCAAACTGATATCTTTGATTGTATTCACCAGATCAAATGAGTCGCGTAAGCTCTGGGTAGAGAGTTTCCGCCTCACGGGATCTAGTAATTGTGATAACCATTTGGCCAGTGAATGGTATGGAAAGTTAGACAGGTCCAAAATTGGTCTGAGTGGTATCCCAATTTTGTGAATTTTGGGTAATCCATACAGCCTGGGAATCATGGTTCCGGTGAGGCGAATTCTTTCAAATGTGGCGGAATCAATAATTCCTCTCTGTTTTAAACAACGTAAGGACTTCGATATTGCTTTCTCGATCTGAGGGGTCTTATCTTTCTCACTGTCTATTTTCTGGAACTTGGCCCGATCCTTCAGTATGGTGCACATTTTGTTAATATAATCTGCTTTACTGATGAATAGTCGGGGATTTGGTTAATTTCAAGTTAAACATCACCCATAATTGATCGCAGCTGTCGCATTCCCATAGACTATCCAGGCAGCCCATCTGCTTTGTTAAGCAGTACGATACCAGCACCTTTATCAGGCTTCGGAATTAAGACGTTCTCATTTCTTCTCAAAAATGTTCATCGCTAAGAGATGTTCCCTCGTGAGAAATTGTTTTGAGACCGAACTACAGCATAAGTACTGATAGCAAACAGTCAGTGAATTCAAATGAAATCTACACAAGTGAATTCTACCCATAATCCGATGACGACCGCTATTCAGCTCATCGCTGTTCAACCACCGACTCTCACCCATGTTAATGGAGGTCATTCGAACGCGAATGATTTAATTTTAGCTTGCAACGTCGTCCGACTTAGTTGCTAATATGTTAAGCCAAAGAAATCGGTGGTGGAAACGAGGGAGCCTCTACCACTGTGAATACACAGTTCTCAAACCCACACACTCCGATCACTTTCGGTGACCCAGTACAAAGTATCTGAGTCAGCCTGTCTTTGTTAGACATGAATCATTGCACTATATCAAAAGGCTCATAGACTGCCTTCATTAGCCGCAGAGATGACTGTGTTTTCGCGGGACTGTAATGCTTTTCAAAACAATGGTAAACATATATTTTACGATTCGGACCGCTAGTCAATCTTATGTGGCTCTCAAAGGACGGAAAATACTGCAGTAATAAACGTCAAATGTCTATAAGCAAATCTAAAAAAGGTGACGTTGATGAACAAATAAGGAGCCTGACTTGTGCGTATATTTACGAATTGCACGTTTTGGCCCAGCCGCAGTAATCAGTGGAAATACCATTAGCATGTGTCACCAGTTACCGAGTATGATATAAAATTTGACATACTTATCAAATACAGCGAGTGATTTAACAGGGAAGAACAAACGAAAAAGGAGAAATGACGTAACTAGACCATCAGTATGTACGGCATCAACAAAAGGGCTGAGACAACAAGAAAATCAACTAAATACATAATCACACACGGACTCACCGAGGCCAGTACAGTAACCATCTCGACAGAGGCTCGGTGGAGCGGAGCAAGGCCATCATCGTCCAGTGTATTCGGATTCGCATTGTGACGCATAAGGATATGAGCAGTTTCCAAAAAACGTTCAGCTGACTGATGGGAGAGCAAATGCAAGCAGGACTGACGTCGTTCAGTCAGAGCAGATACCGAAGCACCGGAACGTAAAAGCAACTCGGCCACAGGACCACGACCGAAAAGGCTGGCCTGCGCAACGTGCACGAATGACGGTTTTCGTACGAAGGTGAGACGGAACAGACAGGAAGAAAGGTTGAAGTATACAGACCACACACACCTAACGAGTAATAAACAATCATTATCATCATCATCATCATCTCAGAGAGGAAAAAATCAACGATTCAAACTGATGCTTGAATGTCACACAGATACGGAAAAAAACAAACCCTCTGAAAGGGAAAAGAGAGGAAAAATAACAGGACAGCAGGGAGCCTAACTACCAAAAATAGCTACGTCTATATTCAAACATACAACATCAAAGTGATAACACCTTGCAAACACAAAACCATGCTCGACCAAACAACGACAACATTCACGCCACTGAGTCCGGTTGACCGTCATCTCACTTAACGTCTCAAGCCACCGACTTTCAGTACAGAGGACTACAGTCCGGGAGACGAACCCGATCTACCGTGACTAACCCTTTTGTGAACGATTTCATTTGTCTACACCAGGTCATCATTTGTCCACCTCACACCTTACGCCAGTCGGCCGCAGTATCGGCAAACAGTGCTCGGTGTATCAGACGACTAGCTGGCATCCTTAGTACATGACCTAACCACCTAAGTCTGTGAAAGTGTAATGACTGAACGAAAGAACTCGCTCAACAATTAGTGCCAAACACCCGTTTCCTAACCTCCTCGTTGTTTACTCGCTGGTGCCACCCGATACGAACGGTTGAACGCAGACATCGACGGTCAAACACCTGAAGACAATTCACGTCCTCTATTCTGAGCGGCAATGTTTCGTTGCCGTAAAGTAGATTAGTGGGTCATCTGCCTCGCTGATAGTTTCACTGACAGACGATCGCCTGGGACCAGTAGCACAGATCAGCTTAATGAGTTCGCCGGTGTTCCCTGAAACAAAGGCGGTTTCCACTTGCTTAACTTTTTCCACCAACCAAGCATAACGATCAGCGTTTAGGCTATGCTTCACTTCCCTACAGATATCTCTCTTAAACTTGTAATATGTACTACCGGAAAGAATGTTCCGTCTGCCTTCTAACAACTGCAGAGATTTCTCTGAGATCCTATGTTTGTTAAACTTATGTACCCCTGTGCCGCATGTTACAGTACCTCCTTTCTGAATGGCCTGTGAGATCTGAGTCCACCAGCTATTAGGATCTTCGAAGTGAGTACCACTAGAGTAACCTTCTAAGCTGGTTTGATATTTATGCTTTACCGATGGTAAAGCCAGTTTCTCAACAGCCAGTCGTTGCTGTTGGTGGGGTCGTTTTCAAACAAAAGTAAGAACAAAACGACAACATACCAATGCATGCTCTAAGTCCAAGTTCGTGTTCCAATAAGAACGACAGTCTTGAATGGAACCACGCCATCTGTAACTAACAGCTATGTGGTCTATCTGAGACCAGGCCTGATTCTGAGAAGGCGGGCGTCAAGTATAGCAATGACGCGCACGATACCTAACACTAGTACTGGCTGAAAATAGTTTATGCTCAGCGCACAGCTGCAACAATCGCCTGCCATTATCTGATCAAACCTGCCACCTAAACGCGATTCGGCTTCACCAAGGCAACCCACCTAGGCATCCATATTTTCAACCAGAACGACTATATCAGATCCACGTGTCGACCGAAGGAGAGCGATTAGATCCGAATAAAACACGTCTTTGAAGCCGACGTCACTACAGTCAGTAGGAGCGTAAGCAGACACAGTGAATAAATTTATGAAATTCCTGCATCTAGAGTTGGCCTAAACAGAACCTGCCAAGCGGACAGCACAAAGTCTGCTGGTAACAGGAATCCAACCTACTAATGCGGCTGTTGTCGTCGTGCTGAGGACTATACCTACTCCAGTTCGATCGATAGCGGCAGCCATGGAACCACCCGAAGTGTATAACCAATATCGGGTAGACAATGCGGGTGTCGTTAGTTCCACACGCTGATTACTGTCCTGGATTCTAATCTCTGAAACACAACAAACAGCGACATTTAACGAGTTTAACGTTCGCGTGAGAGCGGTCTGTTGACCTATCTGTTTTCAGGGGACAACGTTGAAAACACCTACATTAATTCGCTTTCCTGATCAAAACAACGGACGAGGGAGGCTTGAGGCTAAATGGTAAGAGATAAGACATAACGGCTCAGTGTCACTATACCTCTGTTGTGGGACCTGCACAGTAATCACTAGAAACAGAGGTCGGAAAGCGTCTGGGAGCCAAATTTCATAGGACAGTGGAAGAAGGGTCAGTTATAGCATGTTTTGGCCTACCCACCCTGCTGTATGCAACAGATAGAGCGACCCGGTTTGTGCTGCAAGACAGCCGATGCAGTATGGAATTATTGGTATTGTCAGTATTTATGGTTGTGAATAGTATTGTGAGAAGTCACGAAGAAGATACAGACAAAACCGTTGACACAGGGCTCACAACCCTTGTCCCCTTGAATAAAATAAGTCGACAACCAATGCTCACCTTCGCCTGATACGTGCCGAGATATAGTTATCGACCCGGCAACCTTGACAAAAAGACCGAATGAGTGGTCAAACGAACATCACCCCGTTGGCTGAGTACAGGTGTTTAGATAGTGGGGCAAAATCTTAAAAATATACTGCAAGATCATAGTGCGGCGTTTGCAAGTGATAAAACAGTTGTATGTAACTACAGTCTCCATAGACTCCAACTTAGGTAGATAGAATTTTTCAACAGTAAGCTGGCAAATAGTCAAAACAGTCATCAGATCAGGTCTCTGACAACTGCGGTGTTCGACAAGGGTTCACTCTGAGTTCTCGATTGTTTGTTCAGTCTGCTCTTGAACGGCTGAACACTGACCAACGTCACTAACGCTGTTCTGTTCTACAACGATTATACGAAAATTTAACAAAATGCAAAATGTAAATGTGAAATCTTCACGGAACGACTTGAACTGTCTCAGTGATAGCCACTTCCGACAAGACAGGTACAAAAGTGAATTTGTGCACATTCGCCTAACATTGTGTTTTCCCCTATACTGATGATATCAAACGGTATGCGAATGAGATGGAGACTCAACTGTGTGGAAACTGGACAGCCAGAAAACAAAATTACGTTAGATCTGTTACGAAGAACTAGGAAAAAACTTTTGTTGTGCGACCTTCCTCACAATCCACTCTTGTCAGACAGCGGGTCTTGATGTATAAGGCTATTCGTTTGATAAAGCACACCATCCACGAAGTTAATACGGTTTTTAACATTGTTGTGTAGCAGTAACATACACCGAAGACTATTACAGTGCAACTCGGGTAAAAAATAATCTATCACCTCTAAGTGACTCAGATTACCAAGCCATTGGCCCCAAATGGTACTCCTCCAGTGACTCGTAAGTCTAAATGTTGAGATAAAGGTTGTAGGTGGGGTCTCTTCAGTTCAATCAGATTCTGCAGCATAAACAGAGCTGAAATCAATGTCGTCTCGACAGATTTCTCCACCCGTTTCTTCCTAGTCACTTTTATCACCTCAACTTCAACTAAGTCGACGTAAAGAGAACTGGAAAACGTCGACGTTTTCATGTTCGAAGGTACTGTAAAAACCAGTCAACAAATCGTACAGAAGAGTACCTGTTTGAGTTTAGAACTTAGCGGTGTTATGTGTAACCCAAACTGTTTTGACCATTGCTGTGGAAACCATACTAAATCCTAAAGCAGAACAGAGCTTGCTCTAACGACTAGCAGTGACTGGCCGTTTACTGACCTCCAGTTCAAGTATGTAGATACAGAAACCCGTCAAATCTTTGTACGTTCCAGCTAACAGATGAGTGAATAAACGTGTTGATTACTTGCACTAGCTGTCTCACTTCCCATCATAATAGGTCGAAATAAATCAGCCCTTTGTGATTGGGATACAAACTACCAAGCATCCACCATATCTCCAGAGGGTGCACACAAAGGGTTTACACAAAACCGATCAGTGGACACCATTAAGACGGAAACGACTGATTCGGCTTTGTTGGGTCTCATCATTATCACGAGCAACAAGAAGTGGAAATTACGACCAGTAAACAAGTGGTGTGATGGCCATCCAAACATGGAGTCGCAGTCATTAAGACGGACAGCTTGCAAATTTTCTTTCATCGTCTTTTAAAGCTGCAGTGAGTGATTAATAGTTCGTGGGTCTGTGCGATTGTCGCCCATGAGAAAAAATCCCGGGTTCGACTCGCCGGTCTGTGATGCTAGGTCGTAACAGCTGTCCACTACCTCACCGGTAGTCACCAAGACTAACTATGCGCAAAGGTGTTGGTATGTGACACGAGGATCGTAGGTAAGAATTCCAGTCCTACCATCTTAATCCTAATGTGCACAACACTCTGGTAAGCGAAATGCAGCACAACAGTTTGGGACAAATGAAACCTGAAAACACATGAAAACCAATGGCATCCTTTGTATCAACAGTAATGTTGATGCTGATTATCGATGGACTGCATCTTCCGTTTGCTGAACCGTGCGCATTTCGCACGACCTGTACTAGGCAGTAAAAGGTTTCATGCTAGACACTGCAGGCTGATTTGCACCACGTCAAACGAGGTTGCGTGCGGGCCTAGCATTACCTGACTGACCCACTCCTGTTGAGGAAGATAAAGGTGATCGAGGCCCGAATTCACGGCCTCGTAATTCACAGCCGAGTATCCCTAACACTGTGTCATGTCGGTCCCCATCCTGCACTATGGCGTAAACCGTAACCAAGAGGTCGATGTATAACATGGGCCCGATGAATGACGGTTTTGTTTCAAAAACGTCAACGGTTTTTCGACTGGGGCCCCAAAAACGATGTTTAGTTGTTGTTGGAGACACTGTCGTAAATGGCGTAGAATTAATGTCAATGGCGCTGCCGTCGTGATAACATTGTTCCTTTGAGCTTCCTAACAATTCTCCTTGTCAATTCCGTGGCACATAAACATAACACACTGTAATACACAGTGACACTCATACACGCACACACATGTGTACATATATGGTGCCTCCTCTCTTCAGTGAAATATCGACTATTCTGTCCCGTTGTTCATTGTTTGAATCTAATTTCTTATCTGAACGTCGACATTGAACCAGCATGTACTGTTTCTCTAGACATGTTTGTCTCAACACAAATGACACATGTTTGAAAAACTAGACCGCAGTACACGAGAACGTGGTTTCTAGTCAAATTAACAGAGCTTATCCGCTTCATACAACACTTGGTGGGACGAGCTCAATTTATTTTCCAACCGTACCAATGTAAAGACAGTGGGGACATAAAGTGATCGTGAAACAAACAAAACGAACCTCCGATGAAGCTAGAATGGTTGGGAGGAGTATACATGTCTAAGAAAACTAACCTGGTGAAGCGGATAACGCGGTGCATCGGCCACATAAATGTCCGCTCCCGCCTTTATCAGAATTTTGACCATTTGTAAATGCCCCAGTTCGACGGCCAAGTTAAGTGGACACACGCCATCGATCACCATACTAGGGTCAACTTTGTTCGGATAGCTGAACAGATACTGTAGAGTCTCCACATTATTACTGCGGATTGCGCCACGAAGTAGCCAAGGTATTTGAGACTTGCTAATCCGTGGCTTATGTCGTTGTTTGGAATACTTCAATCCCATTGAGCGGGCGATGACCGACCAAATTAAATGCCAGGAATGAGGATATCAATTGTCTCGTAATTGCAATAACGAAAAAGACGACCGCCAGTTCAATATAAGATCAGCCAGACAACCGCGTTCGATCATGATTACATAAAAAAAGCTGCAAGTTTAAAAAAATGGTTGAGGGAGGTAATGGACATCATGAGAATTTCAGCCAAAAGATCGTGTCATGAGAAACTGGTTTATAAGTTAAGAAAATTGCACAAGGCACAATCAAAACAAACATCCTGAATCCAGCAACCGGTGATTAACTGCGGTACTTTGAAAATGTCCATGTACACTCTACATATTCAAACGACAATCCTAGAAATTCAAATGGCGTCACAAATGCGCACCCCGGCTGGTGGGAATGCCCTGCGATATATTGACAAACAAAGTGAGTGGTTCACGTGATACAGATCATCAGGCAGCGGTATGCACGCATGCACATATAAACGATGTCGGTCACGATTGGCATTGTACGTTACATCAGAGAGGAAAATCACTGGAAAAAACGTATGCTCAAAAAACAAACTGCAAACCCCTTGATGTTGAATGTTTGAGTACATACGTAGCTATTTTTAGTATTTAAGTCCATCCCCCTTTTCTCCTTTTTTCGTCTTCTACGTACAAGGTTTGATTTCTATCCTGATGGTTAGGTGGTGGTTAATTGGGTTCAGTGGAGTGAATGATTTGTTGTTTGGCGGAGTTGTCTGTGAAGTAAACTCATCCAATGATGTGAAGCGATGAAAGCCGTATAACAGCTGTCTTGCTAATGACGCCTTACTTTCACTTACAGCTCAGTCGTTTGTTTGCAAAATGTAGGCACCTTGATGCTGAATGTTTGAATATAGACGTAGCTATTTTTAACAGTTAGGCTCCTTCCCTTCCACTTCTTTTTCATTCTTCTATTTTCTTATACAAGGTTTACTTTTTTCCTCATTGTTGTGTGGTAGTTAAGTATTAGTGAAAACTGCTGGTGGTGGTGATGATATTACAGACAAACTTTACATAGTGGTTAACGCGTTAAAACAAATGAGTGGCAAAACTGAGGATTATGTGCGGTAAAAAGGAGATAAACGAAATTACATCCGCGCATACGGAGATCCATCTACTTCAATTCTTTGCCATATCGGATAACGTCCTCAACAAAAGAAGTTCACTATCCTCGAGACCCCAGATAGAAAACCTGGAATGTCTTATTGGAGCAAGCTTCAGTGTTAATGCCTTGACATCCGAAACACAAGTTAAACGTTGACCGCTAAAGTGCCGCTTCTACCCTGAAACAGGACTGGCTAGTGGTCATGTGGCGCCGAGGTACAGTAGGCGGAACATGATAGTTTGTCTAGCTATGGTCGTAAAGAATGGTTCAGGGTTAATTGGAAACTGTCACAACGAGACTGGACCTTGACGCGGTGTGACGGCCTGCGCATCTCGATGACCTATTGGGCTAAACCGGACGGTGTGACCACCACACCGATACAGTCACTCATGCCAGGCAGGCCAATAGGTAGAGGTTTGACAAACCAGTCTCCTGGCATTCCAGGTTGAGAGTTGGAAGGTTGGCATCTTTTTCTAGAAAACGTACCAGTTCTAGTACACTGCCATCCACTCGCTGCCTTGCAGTATAGGCTTTTTAGCCAAAGGCTTTGGTTGAGAACCCTAATCATTCTCCTGTCTAGGTCTGGGCGCCATGGCAGTATCTCAACCCACACACAACCATGAATAATCATAACACAAGTAATTCCATACTGCATCGGCCGTCTCAAAGTATGAACCGGGTCGCCCTGCCTGCTGCATACAGCAGGCTGGATAGGCGAAAACATGCTATAACTGACCCTTCTTCCACTGTCCTATCCAATTTAGTTCTCAGGCCCCTCCCGATCTCCATCTCTGATAGCTACTCCACAGGTCCCACAACAGATGTGGCTAACCGTGGTAACACTGACCCGGTAAGTTCCCTCTCTTGTCATTTACCCTCAGGCCCCCCTCGTCCGTTGTTTTGATCAGGAAAGCGAATTAATGTAGGTGTTTTCAACGTTGTCCCCTGAAAACAGATAGGTCAACAGACCGCTCTCACGC
>LUCH01001115.1:0-40625 GCA_013368495.1 Paragonimus heterotremus
AAGGAAGCTGTATTGCTGATGACGCCTTACTTTCATTTACAGCTCGGTTGTTTGTGTGCAAGGTGTAGGCACGTTGACGTTGAAAGTTTGAACATAGACGAAGATATTTTTTAAGTAGTTAATTGCCCTTCAGTTTCCTTCTATTTTCCTTTTCTCTTTCTGTGCGAGGTTTGCTTTTTTTTCTTCGTGTTTGTGTGGCAGTTAAGCATCAGTGTGCACCACTGATTTTTTTGTCTGTAATGATGATGGTGATCAAGCACACCTGCACTGTTTGTTGAATTTGCAAAACGAAGTGTACATTCATTCGAAGTTGATATCACAGATAGCTTTCCAACAAATGTATGTTACGCTATCAATAGGGAGATGTTTTTTTGGTATAACATGATGTTGCGAGATGCTGCTGCACAATTTATGTGCACTTTGGCTAGCTTCAAGCGTTGCTTCTCGTGCTTTTCACACAGACGGTTCTTATCCTCAGTTTGCGCTGATCTTATCTGCGGAATTCCCAACAAGCTGTTCACTGAAACCTTTTGGTGCATAGTGCCCAGTGGAGGACTTTTCTTTTCGAAAGATTAACAGTTCATCTTTTTGTTTGAAACTTGCTTTTTTTTCTATAGAAGCTTGTGGTTTTTATGACATTTCCCATTCATAGTTTCAGGAACGATAGACTTCGAAGCACTTGCAGCTGACACTGCACTGGCCCGTACTTGTACGAGGTTTTGATTACGTTACACTGATTCGTGATTGACTGATTTTTATTTCTTCCAGGCACTTTGGAGAGGTGTATTGTGTTTAAGTAAACTATGTTATAGTCACATACACTCAACCGACTGAATAGTTCACTTTATTTGTTAAAAACTTGAAAAGGTTGTGATTAATTTACATCTAGCTTATTACCTGTTTGCCTTTGCCTCCATAGTAGGTACGATTGAACTATTGTTCCGAAGCACTCGGCTACATTAACTTACGAGCGATGCTCAAATGACTTGATCATCTCAAGGGAAAAGGTAATGACCGTTCTGTTAATCCTTGGTTAGGATTTCTCATACATCACCAAGGAAAGCGAAACTCAAATCTGATGCGACTGGCTGATCACCGAGGCTATCCTCAAATATGCTTGCTGTTCAGTCCGCATTTTCCAAATCTCCCGTTTATCGGTAATCTATTTTCAACACTTAACGAAAACAACAGTGGGAAAGTTTACGATCGAACTAAAACGATAACATGAACCTTATTCTTTAGTTTCACTGTTTGCTTCAAAGCTATGCTTAGAAACTGTGTAATGACAATCTTCTTTCTTCTGGTGATCTCTTTCTAAACGGACAATATTCTTCCAGACAGTTGCGATATAAGCTCAGCATTTCTGTGGAATGTAGCATCTTGGGTTGGTACAAACAAAGCGTTTTGATTATTTTCAAAGTTCTCTCTGTAACTCAATCAATTGAATGCGACTTTACATTTCTTCGCCTAATCTGCGTAACTTGCTTGCGATAGTAATTATATCACGTACTGTCTTGCTGTTGTTGCCCTCGACCACAAGAAAATGATCTATTGACACCAACTTGATTTGTGTGCTCGCTACCAGTCGTATCATCAAAACCGATTGATGCGCGAATTTCGAGACGGAGTAAGGTTTGCCACATTTGGTTCGGAATGTGACTGCGCACCGCAGTTTATTCATCTCTGGTACAGATAGGCTTTTGACTCGGTCAGTTACTAGACGCGATTATTTCACAGACCGTGGGACTATTCTCATCTGAAAGAGGGTCCTGCTGCGCTACACTACTCCACGGCCACGGTCAGCCGATTCAACTAGACGAATGTTGTAATCCTGAGACAAACTGGTCCCATCACATCGTTTTTTCCTCCTTCTTCGTCCCGTTTCTGTTGTCTTACGCGTTCCTCGTAATCACTATTCGGTATCGCCGAAACGTATCGCTCGCTTCTTTTCAGTGCGATGTCCAAAGTCGTTCGTACGTATGCTAATAGTTTTTACACACCGTTACCTCCCGATAACTAGGACACTACGTGCATCCCTGAGTGAAAGTAGAAAGATTGAATTCCTCAGTTCTATGACCTGACATGTTCGTCTTTCCGCTGTTGAATACGAAACGCTTTGGTTGTCTAGTATCAACAGCGGTGTGGGAACTACAGAGGAGTGTGTTGGGTAATAGCACCAATTATTCATTCTGTTAACCGGTTTCGCAGTTGGACGTGGCAGCTAACGCCGAATCACTGTTGAGGCTAGAACTTATTTCAGCAATCAGTATTACCTATCTGTCTTTAAAAGTTTGCTCCATAGTTTCTCCATCGTCTGACGAATGCCAGTTGGCCTGTTTTACTATCAAGCTCTTAGTTCTAATTTGAAACAGTTTGTTCTTTTTAACACTGTGGATAACAGAAAGAACACGTGGTTCGCGAGGCGAATTCAGTATTTGAACTCTTTACTCCCAGCTATGCAGGATGCAGACACTTTGGTGTTGAATGTTTTGAGTATAGATAGTTGCTGTTAATAATTGGGTCTCCTCCCTCTCAGTTTGGCCAGGGCTTGCTTTCTTCTTTACGACAGTTAAACGTCAAAGAGGACGACCTATGTATTGCTGTCTCTGGTGTTGATGGTGACCATGAACATGTTACATAAGATAAACGAACGGTTAACTGTGAACAAATGAATGGCTACAATATTGACTGTGATTTGTCTGGCACTTCTTTTTTTTCTCCATAGGGTTCATTGTCTGGAATTCAGGGAAACCTGTCGACCAGACCAGTCTCACACGGCGCTACTGGGTCAAGTGCGTCTGTTGTCTCTTTGCCCTCTCGTATGCGGACTAGTTCAATCAGTCAGCTAGTGACTACTAGCAATACATCTGCGCACAATTCGGCATTTAGTGGCATGAGTGTGCTGAGCGCAGCTGCTACCCTGATGGCCAGCAGTCGTTCAGCCTTCTCATCGAGTCCGTCGTCAGGTGGCGACACCGCTCAGTCGTCTTCGCAACGTTCCAGCCCCGGCTGTTTTTCATCTTCGTCCTCCTCATCCAATGCTTCCAACGCAAGTACTACAAACCGAACGGAAGCAAGTGAAGAGAGGTCCCTCATAATTGACACGGCTTGTCTGGCGAGCATTGATTCATGTGAAGTCGCTCCTACATCCACTTCAAAGACTGAAATTGCTCAAGCGCCTCATACCAGTCCTACCTTTCGGCCCATCTCTCCACCGTCCATTTTTCTGAACGTACCTGTTAGACCATCGACAGCAATATCTTCTGTGGACCCTAAACTTCGTCAACGTCATTCTATTAGTGTACCAATGACAGAATCCCCCGATTCAACGTTCGACCTTGACGAACTCACTAAGCGGCGACGTATAGTATGATCGTCGTCGACCTTATGCTGTTTTCCAAAGCTCTGTCCAGCTCAACATAACCAAACCTTTCTGTTGTCACTTTATTCTTAGCCTTTCTCTCCAACATATTCATTTGGTCTCTTTTCTGTGATGCTGCTGGCGATCGCGATTCTCTTTCGCGTTCTGTAATAAACACGCATTGAATTTCGTGTCCTGTGAGGGTTTCTTGCTCCTCGCAACTGTTGCTGGTTACAATTCACTTCCTCAGCAGGCCGATTTGCCACACTAGATTTTATGAGCGTCGTTTTACTATTTACTCGGCCGTTTAGTTTTCGTGAGTTTTGTTTGAAGTTGTACAGGTCAGGTCCGGCTCTGGTGGTAATCTCACAGACAGCATGCGTGTTTTGTTCAGTATTTGTCGTTACTCCAACTGTTTTCAGCTTGATTTTGAATTGGAAATTCGGCCCTCCCTCTCTCTGTGTGATTTGTTTTCCTCGGTTGACTCACATAATATCCTCTTTTTTAATCCCAAATAACTGTTCCGGACTTCACTTATGGTCTTCTACTTTGACCAACAATCATATATCGGACAGCGACTACAATTACCGCTGTCGCAACTGTTATCATTGTTATTGTTGTTTTTGTTCTATTAACAATTAATTCACATGCAGGGGGTTATCTTTGCTTTGTGTTGCATGACGCTGTGCTATTGATTTTTTTTCTTTCTCAGTTATTGCATTCTTTGCGAGGAGCAATTTTTTTCGTTGGCTAAATAGATCTCAGTCGGTTTCCGTTTGTTCGCGTTTTTTATAAGAATTCGTTTGTGCAGCCGGTTTGTTGTTGTTAAGACACACTCAGTTATTTTTTTTTCCCCATCACTCTGTCACACGTGTAGCGCGATGGTTGTGTCGTCGCTTGTGGGTTCGGAACCCGGCTACCGCGGTCGCTTCTGCTCTGTAGGTTCCGGCTATTTGACGGTGGTCAGTCCTCATGAAACCTGGCATGTAACATAGCAACAGATATTTTGTGGTGTAAAAGCTGAGTGCTACGTTAACCGTCATTGAGGTGAGAATGGCTGTCTCCCTGGCCTATTCTGTTTTCTTAACTTGATGGTCAGGCCTGTGCACTACATCGATCAGTAGAACTATGCTCACTAAATCATCTGTCTTGCTAGATGCAGCCTTGTGAGACATACCAAAAGATAGCAGACAAACGAAATGCAGTTGCACTCATGAGGCTGCATGTCGCACTTCTGACCGTGTCGGAGTGGTAAAGCAGTGAAACACGATTTTTTGGGCGTTCGACAAAACTATTTTTACGGTTGAGACACTGCCATCTTCTAGGTAAGGATGAAGTGTACTAGAAGAGGTTACCTCAAATAAAAGAACACTGATATATACTGTGTTCTTATATGCTTCAGAATCTGGCACGACTCGCTCCAAATTATGCTATTCCAGTTGTTTTCCTTACATTTCTCTTTTGTTCGCGTGCCTATTTGGAGCTTGATAGTCTACCAAATAAAGATTTCTCAGGTGTCAGTGGTAATATGGAATTGTGACGGGAAGCGCATTATCATGTGAAACCTTACAACTTTGTTTAAGTGTGTTCCGTACTCGTTCTCTTGCACCGTAATTACGGTCTCTTATTTTATATGCTACTGATAACCAATAGCGTTCTGTGTGATTGAGTGCTTGCAGTTCAGTGGTTCGTCCTGTACCTCACGAGTCACCTGAACTTAGAGTTGATCTTGTTTGTGAACCTGTTATCGGCCCTTCACTCACATACCTCAACTTATGTTGAATTCTGCTGGAGATCCGCTGGCGTATTCGGTACTAAGATTAGCATAAGTCTTTCAACCTCCCCAGTTTTTATTCTACATACGACTTGTCTGCAGCACTTCATTTCAGTATGGTTTTTGTACCTATTGAATGGCTGATCAATCTTGACCGTCCCCAATTCAAGGTGTCTTTTACACTATGTAGCATGCACAGCTAATGTCAAGCACTATTTCGTGGCTTGCCATGTACTTCGGAATCTGCCTTGTAGCCTCTGGTCTCTCCTGCAAGACTTGTGGTTGCATAGGATTAGCGTTAGTGTTTGGGATGTTTGTGTACATCCAGTGGTGGGTTGGTCGATAGTGAATGGGATATAAAACATGAAGAGAATGCAGTGTCTTGAGAGGTAGGATATTCGTTGTCACTTCGTATTATCTTTGACGATACAAAAGCGTTTTCTTAAGACTTAGATTGTCTACGAGACGATTTTCAGGACAGTCATGACTTTGGCCGCCTGGGGTAAAGGAACAAAATGGCGTATACAACCATCGTCGCCTACGGTTATTCGCACCGATTGAGCAGCATCAAGGAGTAAGCACCGGTCACATTGTGCAACGGATATCTGGTAGTCAGCATCAACTCTTTTTATTCGATGTCCTCTTTACCGCACGAACTTGGGTGGTTTGGCCGTGCACTAGAGATACTAACTGGTCACTTGTCTGGAGCGCGCAGAATCAATACGGCGGCCGATTGACATACGGTTCAAGGTGGATAAATAATAGTCTGGCGCAGAGCGACGATGACAGTTTTCAGTAGGTCAGCAGTTATAGATCGCGTTCATCTTTCAGTTTAAGGCCCCTGATTGAATGTCCGACTGCAAAACTGAGAGGACACGGCGACCTTTTGGGTCAAATGGCTTGGATATTGCGGTTTTGTCATGTTAGAACAATTGGCGAAACGGGACAATGAATGTCGTGTTGTTCTGGTTCGTAACTCAGCTGTTTGTTTGTTTGCGCGTTGTCACGTTTAATCCTAAACGGTTGTTGTAACTTACCTCCTCCATTTTTTCTTTCCACTGTGTGACAATTTTGCCTCCGAATTCTAATCGCGGAGACATCGGTATCTCCTATACCGATGGTGATACATGTTTGCACTAATTCGCTCGTTGAATTACCCGGCCATGTTTCATCGTACACCTGCTGCACTCTATTTGGTTCATTATACATTAAGACTTACCACACGTCTGAAGCAACAACAACATAGACCTACCATAATTCAGCGCATCAAAACTAAAACACACCTTGTTGCTTACTACCTGGCTGTCCTCAGACTGAGCATGTCTTCGAACACCCCAGTGGTTTTGAAGCATTTTTGCTGTGTGGCAAACACTTGGCTAACTTCGTAACAATCGTTGGGGTTATTTTTATAACTTCTTGAGTATGCTAAATGCTTCTTTCATCTATTCACGACCTTTTTTCTTTGAGTCGTTAAGTGTGTAAGCAAAAAAGCCATTGAAACCCCCACTTGTATCGTGACTCGAGCTTGTTCAGAAGACCTCTGCGCACAATCTGTATGTCGTCGACTCCAAGTTCTTTTTATTTTGCTATTCACGCATCTCGTCTGTTCGCAACTTTTGACCCGCTTGTGCAGATTGATTTCCGCCTTCACACCGCAGTGTTTTCTACCATGCGACTTACGGAGTTGCCTGTGAGCTGGATATTGTCAGTCTATCTAGACAGCAACAATCGCGCAATTTGCGGTTCATATCCACATTCTTACGATTAGTAACGCAACTATCCCGCACCCGATTGATTATGTTTCTGATGTTCTTGCGATGCGTTGAATAACGGGGGCGTCCGTCCAGTATAAGCGTACCCTCCGTGTATAGTTTCGACAAAGGCGGGATGTTGAAAAGTTGATCCTCACTGACAAATCGTTCCGCATTCTGTTCTGGGCAGCTTCGGCCATTCACTTTTGTTGACCGGCCCACTTTATTTCCTGTGTGGTCACCAGACGTCTGCTTGTTAAGAGTATTACAGCCGTAAAGCTCGAAACTGAGCATTAGCAACTATACCAACTGTTGCACATATGACTGCTGTTTGTTCATTGCTCCGGCGTCGACTACTTGGCACTCTATCCACTCTACGCAGTGAAAACTCACAACCAAACGTTCTTCTTAAATGAACTACATATTTAAGTGGTATTGGACTTATAGAGTATTGTGCACATTTTCATACTTTGGTTTATTTTTATGTACAGTTTGCACCACTTTTCCTTGTACAGACTCAACACCACTTGTTTGAATTGATTCTGCTTAGTTATACCCTTTTGGTGCGTGCTTCTCGTCTCCTTGGTGCTCCCGTTCCACGTAGGTCGGGATTGCCTATAGTGAGCTATTCAGCGAATTCATTTTGAACTGACTATTAGCGTTTATATTTTTGTATAAAGTTAGTCCTCTACAACTTGTTTTCTGCTAGAACATCGTATGAGATTGTCAACTGACTGGCGGTCTAGAATTGTGGCATTGCTATTTAATGTTTATAAAGGAGTGGCTAAAATGCGAGCTTCAGTGTGATGCTTATTGACCGCACATAAGTACACATAAACCAATGATATGCTGTGCGATTTGTTCATAGGTTGCAATGCTACTGGTAAGTTATAGCCACCCAGCCATTTCCTGTACGAACTATTCAATATTGATTTCACCTGTCCATTTCCAAACTCCTGAAAACAGATCGGAGACGACTAGAAGTCAGTGTCTGGGGCTTTAGTTTTATCAGTGGATTATCGTTTTTGGGTGCTGGAAAACTGCTTTCATAGGCGGAGATGGTATGCAAACTGTCGTGAGAATCTCTGGTTCATGGAAGCATGCACTGTACTCTGGGTTTTTTTGGCAACTTTCTGGAGGGCTTTTAAGCTACTTGCAGGTTGCTCATCTCCTAACAAGCTCTTGGGGGACGTTAGAACGTCCTCAGCCGTTATTAATTTCCTTGGTATAGTCAATCTTTTCAATCAAGTCAGCCTTCTATCAGGATCATCTTCCAGTTATTTGACCGCCTATGTCTCAAACTCTCCCAGGGTGCATCAGACACCTCGAATTGATGGACTTCGTCACATATCGTGTGATTCGTTCTGTTGATTGCTGATTTTCAACCAAGCGCAATCCTCATCTATATTGACAGGTTTGCTATTTAGATTCCTCCTCAAAGACTCTAGATGGACACCTTCGAGTGAATATATATATATATATATATATATATATATATAACTTGATGTTCACATGAAGTGGTAAATGTGCCACAATATAAGAAGGAAAAAAGATATTGTAGGGTCAAAGAGGAAAAAAGCTTAAGGGGATAAGGAAAAAGTCACAACGACGCACACAGACTAGCAGCACGAGCTTCGCTGACTTCTATTCTTCACTATGCCAGATAGCGTTCTTAGTCATGGGTGTTCATTGTTCTTCGGATCCTAGTCAAGAAACCAGGAGCAAGCTTCAGAGTGAATACCTTCCTACCTCGAACTCAATTCATGCGCTGACCCCCCAGGCTGCCACTTCCATCCTGACACAGTACTCACAAACAAGGCGCCATGAGTTGGCATTAGTAAGCTGTGATCAAGACAACGAACCCTGTAACGAGATCAGTGTGCTTAGGAGTCAAGAGAGTCTATCCGTCCCGAAGATACGTCGGCAAACTTCGCCATTGTTGACGCGGTGTTCTCGTCACACGTTGCTGATGCTTCAGAGACGCCGATGGACGATAACAGATGATCTGTTAACATTCTCCTCACGAATATACCGAATTTCTGAGTCGTACAGTAGGACCACCGTTTTACTGCCATTGTACTCTCAGCCCAACATAGAATAACTTAGACCATGTCGATGCCACTAATGACGTAAGTTAGCCGACTACTTCCAACTGCTCATCATCAAGAATGAGAGTAGGCGCGAAATTCTGCCAATCTTGCAACAGTACTTAGTGGATGTAAATGTCGAAACAAACTGACGAACTGAAGCCTCTAATTTATCTAAGGTGTTCTGTGCTATCTGTGAGCTCTCTCAGGTTAGAACGACGTCATCCGCACGTCCTATGTATCGAAGTCTGATGCCAGGGAGTAAATCCATGGCATCATATTCGCAGTCTATCAGAGCACATTCTAGGATCTCTTATTGCAAAGTTGAATAGGAAGGGATAGGCTGTACAACGTTGTCGCACCCCGCTTGAGATGTTAAAGGTCGGTGATACGCTACCATACACCCCAATGTTGTCCGAGGTCTAATGACCAATTGTTTCTAGGATGTTCACATACTTCTCAGACTCACCCTTCCTCGATAAACAACCTCAGAATCCAGCCCTGTCAACTGAATCGAAGACCCCCTGATGTCCAGAGGGACAACAGTTGTTTGCCTACTATATGAGTGGTCGAGTTCATGCATCTGGTAGAGTGTGAAGCTGTGATCAGTGCAACTGTGGCAGAGCGAAACTCAGCTTGCTTCTCACTTATGTGCTGTTCACACGTTTCGCTCAGTCTGCGAAGTATAATGGCTGCAGGCAACTTCGACGCAGTAGGAATCAAGCTTATTCCTCACTACTTAGCACAACAGTATATGAGCTCTTTCCGAAAGTGGGGACGATGTTAGCCAAACTCCATTCATTTGAAACGACTCCATTGATCTGGAGTTTCTGAAGCAAAGGCGTCAGTTCTTTAACTACAACTGGACCTCCGCTTGTAAAAAGGACGGGAGAGAGTTCGTCTGGGCCGGGTGCCTTGTAACGTTTCGGAAAATTGATATCGCGCGAGGTTTCTGTTTCCGAGAGCGAACAAACGTCAACAGACCAGTGAGCCCAGGCAGGACACAAGGATATAGTCATTGCAGTGGGTGGCCAATCGAACTGCTGTTGGAAGTATTGGGCTTATCGTGCTAAGTCTTGTTGCTAGTTATGAAGTGGCTCACTATTGTCTTCGCAGATAACTTCATTCACATCTAGCTTGATGTTATTCGTTACTCAGATAAGATGGAAAAGCTTCCGAGGGTTCCCGATAGCAAATGCATAATGCGTTGTGTCCACTTGGCCTCGCGATCCTCTGTTAGTTGCTTCCAGAGTTCCAGGCGAGTGGCGTTGCAAACCGAACTGCGTTCGCTGCTGAAGAGGATGTTCCGACGTGCATCGAGGAGTTTCAGTGATCGTAGGAATACCGAGCATTAGTGCACATTGGGCAGTACCACATTAATGCACCGCATGCCGTATATGGGCTTAGCGTGCTTCAACGTCGTCTGGCGGGTTGGATTCTAGACTAGAGAAGCAGGTACTGTAGCATGCGGCACGGGAGTACATGGGCTAAACAAACATTGGATTTCACAGAAGTCCCTAGAATTGTTGGTAGCCAGTCGGAAGGTTCCTCCTGGTAGTTCACATAGTAAGTATAGAAAATATATCTGTAGGAAACTGTGACGTAGTCTAAGGGCTGATCGCTAGGCTTGGTTGGTGGAGAAAGTTAAGGAAATGCAAACCGCTTTTGCTTCAGGGAACACCGGCAAACTCTGAGCTGACCCGTGCCACTGGTCCCAGGCGACCGTATGTCAGTAAAGCTATCAGCGTGGCAGATGGTACACTAATCTGTAATAAGTCCAGTAGGTTAGAGCGTTGGGCGGAACACTGAGAGTCATTTTAGCTGGCGTCCTGCTTTTACTGTCACAAACCGCCACAAACTTGTAATGTGGCGCCCTAGTTGATAGATTTGGAACCACCCAATAAAACTGAGGTTCGCAATTGTATTTCGGTTCTCAAACGTAATAAGGCTGATGACCCAGATGATTGCATGCCGGCACTTTTTAAAGAAGGTTGAAATACGTTAGTAAAGGCCTTGACTCAGCTGTTCCAATTTGTGTTGGTGACGGAGACCATCCCTCCCTGCTTGGGTCATTCGATATTAGTTCCTATATTCAAGACAGGTTTTACGACCTCTTGCGAAGAGCATAGGGAGGCTAGTTTGACCCTAGTCGTTTTTAATGTTCTGGTATTCATTATTTTTCGTCGACTCAATGCATTTCTGAAAGTGAACATTAGGGGAGTATAGGCAGGGTTTCGCTCTGGGCGGGGTTGTATTGAACGAAACTCTCCTCCAAATTCCGGAACAACGTCATGTGTACCGCTTGTCGGTAGTTGCCATATTCATCGACTATAAAGGTGCGTTTGGTTCGGTGGTCGCTTTAACGCAGGTGTTTACCCACCAAGTATATGAACTTACTGTCGGCGTTTTATTCCCATAATTAAGCTCAGGTTATGGTTTACGGTGAACTGCACAGTAGTTTCATCACCATGAGCGGCGTATGTCAAAGCTGTCCACTTCCATCACTTTTATTCAATTTCGTCACAGACGAAATAATCGAAGATTGTTTTCGACACTCACAAGATGCTAACGCGGACCTCCTACTTGGTGGGAGACTGACTGATCTTGATTATGCTGACAATAAGGTGTTGCTGTTTGACATTTTCGAAATAATGCTAGACGCTATTTCGCGTTTTGTCAAAATACTTCGGAATGCGCTTTGCATCCCCAACGTGTCAAATGTTCTTGCAATGTTGTTGTCATTGCGTAGAGTTAGTGTTATATAATGAAGTTATGGATGTTGTTGACTGGTTTGTCTACCTAGGAAGTTGCATCAATGGCGATGAAGGTGTAGAGGATGAAATATAAACGCATATATTCAAGGTTAGGGTGGTGTTTACTAATCTGAGGCACCTCTGACGACAGAGAGGTGTCTCTCTGATGCTTAAAGTTTGCGTGTGTAAGACGTCATTGAGAGTTGTGTTACGTTACGGCAGCGAAACATGGTCCCTCAGGGTAGAGGATGTGAACCGTTTTCAGATATTTGATCATCGATGTTTGCGTTCAGTCGTTCTTATCGGGTGGCAGCACCAGGAGTGAGCAACGAGGAGGTTAGGAAGCGGGTGTTTGTCACTGATTTTCAAACGAGTTCTTTTGTTCAGTCACTACGTTTGCACATACTTAGATGGTTAGGTGATGTATTGAGGATGCCCGTTGATCGTGTTTCACATGGATCACTCATTGTGGACGCTGTGGTCGATTGACGCAAGGTGCGAGTTGGATCGATGATGACGTGGCGTAGACAAATGGAATCGTTCACGAGGGTTTGATCACTGTATGTCAGGTTCGTCTCCCGGGCTGGGACCCTCGCGACTCACAGGGTCGGTGGCTTGAGACGTTATGTGAGATGGTGGCTGATCGAGCTCAGTGGCGTGAATGTTGTCGTTGTTTGACCAAGTTGTGTGAGTGCACTTAATGACATGTGACAGTGAAAGTCGTAAGGAAGCTGTATTGCTGATGACGCCTTACTTTCACTTACAGCTCGGTTGTTTGTGTGCAAGGTGTAGGGGCCTTGATGTTGTATGTTTGAATATGGACGTGGTTATTTCTAGTAGTTAGGTCTACTCTCCTTTCCTTTTTTTGTCCTTTTCTAGTTCTATAGGGCGTTTTTTTGCATGTTTGTATATCAGTTAGGCGTAGTTGTGAACCACTGCTGTATTGCTATCTATATTGGTGATGATGGCCTCCCACGAAGCAGCCCAGCGAACTTGGTGCATATCAGTGTGTGGTCGGTATCCACGCACATGCTGCAGATTAACTAGAAAACTTGGAAACAGGCATGCCGCCGATAGTCAACAGCCTTGTGGTATATTTGTATCCACGATTGACTAAAAGATGGTGGTCATCAGGTGGCATCGACGTCAAGGACGTCAAAAATTAGTACCTGTCAGAAGCAGACCGTTGGTAGCAGTGGGCTTCAACAAACGTTCACTGTTGTCTGTTCCACGGGTACTGTAAAAATGTGAGGCACCTGAGTCACTAGCCAGCGCTCAGCCTGCCTACTTGGTCGTTCAAGTCTCTACCCACTATTACAATGTCCGTGCCCCGAACGGTGTGCATAGAGTTAGCGAGCTGGTGATAGAAATCATCTTTGAGTGCGTCTGACGTTCAGTCTGTGTGATCATATGCCACAGAAACAAACAGATACCGTTTCTGATGAGTGCTTCTTGATGCTGTAACCTTATCTTCGAGTCCGACAACTCAAAGAGGGCTATTGCTGGGTATCCACTAAACATCAGCTTCTCTGTCTATTCCCTTAGGGTAATTTCAACATCGGCATCATTATTGGTTTGAACTACAGGGTCCCCTGGCAAGCGCACCCTGTGCACGCATATGAAGTTGCCGACTAAGATTGACATCGTACTGAGCTAGAATCGTGAAGATCTGTTACACCAGGTCGACAGATAACGATATCGAGGGTCTCTAAAGGACGTTGAAGTGCTGTTTGCTGACCTGTTGGTATTATTATTTGAACACTGAAGGTGGCAAGTGTAAATGGTGTTCGGGGGATGAGAAAGGGTTTTTGTCCTTTAGGTGGTGACTTCTGTCGCTTGCGGCAAATAACGCAAATCTCTGGTGGGTGTGGAAACGAGATTTAAGGGTTCATCAGTTAGAGTTATTGAACAAAAGTGAGAAAATAAGACTTATTGATGTGATGTGGAATAATGACATGAAAGCAAAGCCGGTCGCCGACACCTCGGCCACAGAGTTATGGTTGGAAAACAGGACGAAATTTAGAGTTGACGTACGTTCCTAGTTGTGAGGGCAGAATACTTACCGGTTGGCCAAGTCAAGGAAGAAGGTTGCTTTGGGAGATTCTACTCGGAGCCTTCGGTTCAAAAGAAACCCAATTCATAACGCAGCGGGGCAAAGTGCGAAGTTCGCAGTCCATTGGGAGCCGGTGACTATTAGTGATTTGGTTCATACACTGTCCGGGTGGTGTCCGTCTATCCATGTTACCTAGTACGCCCTGCAAGAGATTGCAACAGAAGCAGCGCACCAGTTCACGGATTTGCTAACGAAGGCGGATTTGGTGTAGTAAGTCTGTCCAGCCAGAGAGTTCAAGACCGACAAGATTGTTTTGATGCTTCCTTCTTGTTGCCGGGGCCCGGTGACGAAGGTGGTACATACGCCTTTCGGATGGAGTCCAGTTGTTGGGGTTACCCGACACACCTTGCGTACCTGTTTGAGCCGGTGATAACAATAGTGATTCGTACGACTTCTTCGGGATTTATCTGTTGTTGGTGGAGACTGAAGATATCTGTACTCCTTACGGACGTGGTGGTCGGGGGCTGAGGTTCTCCCGTTGGGAGCACTTGAAATCATTTTATGTCGAGTTAACACTCCATGCTATAGTATCGTCAAAGAGATCATGTGGCTTTTGACAGCAGACCCGACTACCAGCAGCCAGTTCACCACGCCCTGGTAGTACTACCGCTCATTGTCCCCAACTGCTCATTCCCCGGGATAACCCTGCATATTTTGCAGTTAGCTCTCACGTAGAAGGTTGTCTCACAATCTATAGCCTGGGGACGCACCCGCGCGCATTAAGCTAGCCCACCCGCTCCCATGGATGTCGGATATCTAATGACTGAATGGCCTGTTGGCAATCTTTTCCATTTTCTCTGGTTCATCAGTCGTCTGTACAGAACGAGCAATGGATAGCCTTCTTCAACCTTGACGTGTTCGAAATTTTAGGTTTGCAATAATAGATTATGTTTGCAACCTTTACACTACACGGTATTCAATGCTTCGCTATCCACATCTAGACGGGAACAATCTTAGTGATGGAGCTTTAACCCAAGAAATTAAGTCTAGCATATTTTTGAAAATAATGGCTCTCGATAAAACCGAACGTTGGTCGTGTGGTAAAAATAGATGTACTTGTTTTTACACATTGCGCTGAATACTTCAACATTGAAACGAAATATACGGATGTCATTATTCAGTCTAGTCATTCTTCCGAAGGCATGCCGACCATATTGAATAGGTTGGATGATCAGACTGGTCTGTGTGAATTGTGTTTCCCACCTCCAGAGTGTTAGGTGTCAGTCCAATACGGGGGTATTTGCATTCTCGATTTATTCATTACAGTCAAGTCGCTCCCGACCGTTGATCGTTTCACTTATTTGCGTTACATATTCTTGTCATGTAGAAATACTATTGATGAAAATTCAGCAAGAATAGCGAATGTGTGTGTTGTGCTTTTTAATGTTCATCATCTGCGACGGTGAAAAAATTTCAGGCAGACTTCGAGAGGCTTGATTCGTAATACTTGCGTGCGATCCATTTTGCTCAGTGGTTCGGGACCGTGGCCTGCTCATGGCCAATGTATGAACGGACTTGTTTGATCTTCTTGGTTTCCCTCAGTCAATCTATGTCAAATAAGGTGATGGCTTGAGAAGCACAGCTATTCGCCGGAGCATATTTCTGAAATCCCTATCTAGGCACTTCGTTGGTGAGCTGAGAAGTTTCCGCAGGCTGCAATCCTTTGATCGCACGCGCCATAAATTGGTTAAAGCTGTAGCTCCCCGGAGGTTATTTGCGGTGACCTCCAACGACTGTGAAAACCACTGGATGGTCAACGACGACACGACAGCGAAGTACGTATACCGCAACTGTTCCGTTGAATAAAGTGGTTGGATATAAACTGCCTGACTGTGACTTGACGACCATTTCGGTCGCCAGTTAGCTGGGCATGATGAAATCGGCAAAACTGCTTATTCTTCTGTATGTTCTTATTTTGTCCAGCTTTGTTTCCTATATCGGAAACAACATACGTCGTCATGGATGCAGCAAAGGTTAGCTCGACCCACAGTTCCGTCTAGTCAGGCTCACCACCACAAGAAGTGAATGAATGAGTGAGCACGGTGATCAAGTACTGATGTTTTCCGGTCCAGCACACTTTTGTATTTGTTCTTGAGACTTTGTATTAACGTAAATCAGAGCCACATGGTGGCGAAGGTGATGTGTAAGTGGCTATTTATTGCTTCTACTTACCGTCCAGAGTTTTGTCTTCATTTGCAAGCTGGTAATTCCATAAACTAATAGAGCCTTCCAAGAGTAAGCATCCTATTTTTAACTCGTATTTTCTGTTATACTTAACTAGTCTTCTGTTGTCACTTGGGCACTCCCTGAGTGCCATTTGTGCCATTCATGTTAAATCCTCATCAGAAACACTTCAGTTTTTTCACTGAACTAATTGTGTTTCATGATGTTGTGGTCACTGTAGACAAGAACCATCGGTCAGGCTAGGGACGATTCTCCATTTCGCGTACCTAGGAGTCCGCCAAGAATCCTGAAAATGTGTTATTAAACTATTTACTGGCAAGCCATACTTGGTTTTTCGTCTCCTCTATGGATATTCCAATTTTGAAACCAAATTGGGCCGTATTTTACATGCATTTGGTCTTGGTGATCGCCAGTACAGTGGTGGTCGGTGGTTGCAACCCTGTCGGATCTTACTAGCACTTCCGCCAGGTTGTTGAACTCACATGTTGTGAATAAATGACGGTGTGGTAGTCCCAACGCTTATTAAGTACACCACCGATCACCTTCGCCGTGTTTGAACTAAAGTCTCCGAGTTGCCTCTCTTCTTGGAACTGAACCCGATCAACCATCCGCAGTCGACTTGCTATTTATCAAGTATTCGTCTTGACTTTAAACCTGGTTATCGTCGTCATCATCACCGAAATCGGAAAAACATCAGTGGTTCACGCTGATGAGTAACTGACGTACAAATACGAAGAAAAATCGTCTGTGGTAAACTCAATCAAAAATAATAAAAGTGAATGTCCTTGACATACACCGCTGTTCGTGATGAAATTGCCAGACAGTTCACCATAAACCCTAACATGAGTTGAAGTTTGGAAATAAAGCGCCGACGGCATACTTGGTCGATACACCTGTTCTCACAAGCCACTCTAGAAGTATACATCGGTCGAATGAATCGGTTGCATCTTTGTGGTCGAGAGAGACAGCAGTTGTCGGTCGGCGGTACTTGTGATTAGCGAAGAGTGACATTTTGATCTCTCGATCAAGACGAAAGCTCTTCTGTTACTCTGCAACGTATGTCTCCCGGGCTGTAGTGAGTCGATGAAATATAATGGAGGTTAGAATCCTAGTGCGATTTTTTGAGAGCTCGTTCTTTTCTCGAGTACGGGAACTGTTATCGAGTCACCCTGTCAAAGCGAGATGACTACGTCATTCACACAAGTTGAACCAATTGTGTTGGTGCTCCTTTGAATTATTCGGAAAGTGTTGACACAAGATGATCTAGGTCGGAAGTTTTGTTGCGCTAGAGAGTCGAAATGCGATTATTGACTTCAGTTTCGTTGGTTGGTTCTACATCTGTCGACTAGGGTACTACATCGTAAATTTACGGCGATAACACAGTAGAGACAAGAGGCGAAATAAGTTGTTCATCGGTGTTCCGCCTAACGGTCTAACCTTCTGAACATTGTGGAAATGTGTACGTCATATACTGAGTTGAGGTGCAACTTGAAGGTATGGATGGAGTCTAGCAGTCGTTATGGGGATGGTTTGATTTGCTGACGCGGGATTTGTTTATTTTTCACCCCTTAGCCGGCTGCCTGGTCATCTTAGGTCTGTTTCTGTCCTGTCTCAACTATCTGTTTCTTGTGAACTGGATTATTCAAAAGGACAAAACTTACCACCATTGTATTAATGCTTGACTTTGCGAGCCTCACATTCCATTCAAGTTTGTGACTTCGATATTGCAGTTGTTTATTTAATTGTTTTAATCAACAATCACGAACTAAACCTGCTGCTCTCATTCTCCCATCGGCTTGTATTTACCACCCTTCAGTGGCTACTTTCTGTTTGCGTTTCAGTTTCTAGGTTCATCTCTCGGTCGGGGTTGCAGTTCTCAATCTCGTTTATTGGGTATTGCTGTTCGACAGTTGCTCGATCAATCCAGCGTCGTCCAGGGAATCCTTTCCAGTGATTTGAGGCATAGTCGTTTTTGTGTTCTGCCCGTGGATGCTTATCGATCGGCACCGCTGTTTGCTTATTGGACAGTTCTCCCCAACGTCACGTGTCAAACTGGCCGATCATATTCCGATTCTGCGTTTTATTCGAAAGACGAGGAATCACAGCAGATGGCCCATCGTGACCAAACCACGATTGCCAACTTTACTGACGCTACTTGTCTGAAACCATTTTATGTCTATCATTCGGAGAACGATGGGGTGGTTCAAGTGTGTGTTGAATTTCAGCTGCAGTCTCCTGACGGATCACCTAGTCACTTTCAGTTCAAACGTCCTGCCGTCGAGCTGCTATTCACTTTTCTAAGTGGTATTGTTGCGAAAGTAAACAACACTTTTGCGCGAAAATCTGGAGAGCAGACTGAAGGAAATAAACAACCCTCGACACATTTGAGCGTGACAAACGTATCATTGCTAAGGCAAATTGGGAAACCGTCTCACCCCCATTGTATCAAGGTGGACGAGAATGCTAGTCTATCAGACACACTGCTCGCAGGCGCATTGTGTCCTGAAACCGAACTTGACTCGGTCTTCCTTCAGTTCGACTTTCCCTCGTTAAAACCTGTAACACTTCAGATGGTACGAAATCCAGCTCGTGTAAAAAAATGTGTTCTGAATACGGTTCCCATGGTTGGTTGTCCGGTAGTCCCAACTATCGAATTGGAGAACGCCAGTCTGACAAAGTGTGAATTCGTTTGGTTTGTCTCTGATGTGAGTTTTCTTAATAATCCGACCGTCCGACTATGTTTCATCTGTTTGATTGTTGCCCGAAAGTCTGCGAAATGGCAGTTGTTTCATTGAGCTCACTATTCACTAATTATCCGTTAAAGTGTTTCATTTTCCCTTCAGCTGATCACACTTTATAGTTCCGGTGTTAATACAGTTTGTTCGGTCTAGTACTTTTGGGATTCCTCCTTTGCACTTCGATGTATGCATTTTATGAGTTGAGAACCATGAATGCTCATTGAGTTATTATCAAAGCACCACCTTCCGTCCATGAATATCAAACAGCAAATATGAAACTATGAAGTCTTCTTATTTGAAATGTTTCTCCTGGTCACCGTAACTTTTCCGACAATCAGAAAAGCTAGGGTTGCTAGAGTAGGCGAATGTTTTTTCACAATTGGATTCACTACGTTGTATAACAAGCATGTTCTTTTTACTAGTCGAAAGAATGGCCTTCAGATGCGTGTCACTCCGGATTCGTCTTCACTCCGCTTTCTGAACACCTCGGTTGTCGTTTACGCCTGGCTGTTTGCCCCCGTGATGAAACTGGCCGTATTGGACTTGTCCGGCGCCATTTGACATCAGAGAAAATGTTCGATTATCCAGTGATCTGTACACGGCCGATCAGAGCTGAACCGCAGCAAAACTTTCACATGGAAAGGTATACCTAACGATCTGTTGTAAAAAAAAATATTCTTTATGCTCTTATGTTTATTGCGAACGACCGATGACACAGGTCGGTTATCTGGTCGACATCATGCTGTGTGAGACTGTTGGACAGCTTTGTTAGGCCATCGTTGCATTACTTTAATGCTTCTCTTAGGCTGTTCGCTACAGTTATAAACCAAACAATGTTTCGCTACCTGCCACCTGGCCACCTTATTAACCAGCCTCAAATTTCTCGGAATCACTTTCACCGAATTGTGCTTTCCGCTCTGCGCACGTGATGCTTACGCTGTCCTTTTCAGTCCTCCGGTTGTCTGTTTGCCATATTTTTATTTTCATTCTCTACCTTTCGTTTTCGGTCTGCCCATCAATTTTCTCCACTGTTACTTGGATCATTTCTGTCTCGTACTTGTGAAGGGTGTTTTCTTCTGTCCAAGGTCAAGCAAAACTGCATTTGGTCGTACAATCGTGCCCATTCTCTGTTTGCCGTCGTTTAGACTGCTTAGAATTGACATTTCGCCTGTTCCCTCGACCTGACAGTTAATATGAGTGTCACTCTAATTCGGCTCAGTTGGCGGTCCGGCTGTCTGTTCATCCTTTTCTCTGTCTTTCTTCTAACTTTGTGCAACCTACCTGTGAAAAATGTCAATTCATGTTGTAGCTGCACCTAATACCTGAAGCTTATTTTCAGTGCAAACGCCAGTAAGCCTGTATCGTATTTCACTGTCGCCCAATTGTAGTGCGCTGCACATATTTTGCCTTACTGAGATGCGCAGTACTGTTTTCTCCTCTAATTCCTTTTCTACATTCGGACCAAAATTTCTGTTAATGTTTGCTCTCTATAGACATCTCTTTTCGGCAAACACCGTGACAACGAATCTTTTATGAGTTTAGTTTCGTCTGTTATCTGGAGTGTAGTGCATCGTTGGATAGGGTTTTGGTTATAGGTTGGCTATAACGAAGCGTATTATCGCGCATTGTCGATTCATTTGGATGATAAAGCTGTTGTGGTCCTTATAAGATGTTCTTTCCAACTTAATGATGTTGAACGTTGCCACAAAGTTCGGTTAGCGGTGATATTTTCTTGATTATTACTGGTAATCGCTTGACCTACCGGTGATACATTTATCATGAGCTTGTGTTTGTTCCATTAGCTGAGAGTTACTAATCTGATGTGTTATGAGAGGCGACCATAGAAGGTAGGGGATAGGGTGATTGTGTCTAATCCATGTCACTGTACGATGAGACCGGACCTTGACCCTGTATGTGACGGCTTGCACACCTCGATGACGTACTGGACTAAACGGGACAGTGTAACCACCACACCGACGGAGTCCACCATCTACTGACCGAAAGAGAGCGGTCAGGTCCAAATAAAAGGCGACCTGGATGCCAGCGTCACTACAGTCGGTTGGAGCATAGGCAGACACAATGAAAAGACTCCTGAAGGTTTTGTGTCTAGAGCTGGCCTTAAAAGAACCCGCCAAGCGAACGGCACAAAGTCAAATGTTAACAGGAACCCAGTCTAGTAATGCAGCTGAGGCCGTCGTGCTGAGGACTACATCTACTCCAGCTTAACCGGTAGCGGCAGCCGTGCAGTCATCCAAAGCGTATAACCAGTATCGAGTAAACAGTGCGCATATTGTTAGTTCCATACGTTGACTGTTTTAGATTCTAGTCACTGAAACCCAACAGACAACGACATTTAATGAGTCCAGGGTTTGTGCGAGAACGGCCCGCTGGCATATCTGTTTTAGAGTGTGAATGTTGAAAGCACCTATATTAATTCGCATTCTAGGTGTAAACAACGAACGAGGGGGATCTGGGGCTGAATAATCAAAGACGGGACTTATCGGCACAGTGTCACTATGATTAGCTACTATTCATTGTGGGACTTAGAGAGTAATCATCACAAATGGAGGTTGGGAGGGGCCTGAAGACTAAATTTGATGGGACAGTGGGAGAGGGGTCAGCAGTAGCATGTTTTCGCCTATCCACCCTGTTGTATGCAGCAGATAGGGTGACTCGGTTTATACTGTGAAATGGCTGATACTGTATGGAATTATTGATGTTGTGAGTACTCATGGTTGTGTGTGGGCTGAGATACTACCAGGATGTCCAGACTTAGACAGGAGAGCGACTAGGGTTTTCAACCAAAGCCTTCGGTTCAAAAGCCTGTACCGCAAGAAAGCGGATGAGCCGCAGTGTATCAGAACTGACACTTTTTCCGGAAAAAAGACACCAACCATCTTTCAACCCCCAACCTGGATGACCAGGAGGCTGTGGTTTGTCAGACCCCTACTTATTGGCCCTCCTGGTATATGTGATTCTGTCGATGTGGTGGCGACACCGTCCAGTTTAGCCTAATACGTCATCGAGATACGCAAGCTGTCACATATCGGTTCAATGTCCAGGCTCATCGTGACTGGTCGACTCGTATACCATCGGTTTTGAACAGCTTCCGAAACTGTAATTTCAATTAACGTGATCTACGTTTTCTGTTTTTGTCTAAAGTCATTCCCTGTTTTATATACATGAACCATTCACGACTGATCGCAACTGTTTTTATTTCTATATCGTTTGCTGTCAGCTCCTGTCGAAATGAAACACTAGACTCGAGTTTTTCACTTGTTAGAGTTCGTACTTGCCGCGACCAAGACTAAAACCCCAGGCCGTGCATTCGTGATGCGATTCTGTGGCCGACTAATTTCATATTAACCACGACTGTATTATCATGTACAAACGGTCAACCATATTCAATTATGAGTAATGTTCAGACTATTTGGTCGTCTCGATATGAGAGACAGTAATTGTCCTATTATCACCAATCGATGGCTGTACGATTAAAACTACTCTTCGAGTCAAAATCGCAGGAACGATGAGCTTGTTGAGCGATATTTTGATTTTTAGTGAGTAGTACTTTTTTTAGTTTTATGTTAATTAAACATCATGCAGTTGTTGGCAGCTATTGCGTTCATATGGGCTTTTCAGTCTTGTTGAAAAATCCTAGTTGTAAGGCCATCTATTGGACATAATAAGACAGTTAGTGATTCTGCTCTCGAGGCGATCGGGCAATTCGAGTATTACTCACTAACGAATTTTGCTTGGCGTTCGCACGTGATAATACAACCGTATCGAAGGTGACGTCAGTGACGCAGTGGTAAATACGGTTGCTCACAAAAATGTGACCGGTGTTCTAGTCCCAGCCATGGCAAAGATATGCACTACTGACGAGCTCCATCAAGAGCAGAACTCGAGTATAGTACTTCTTTTCTAAAGGGGCTAACTGATTTGTCTATCGGAGTGCCACGGCAGCTATCATTTGTGAATGATGTTCAACTTATGTAAATATACGAAATCCCGTGCTCCTCTTCATATTACCCGTTCTGGTTGGTGGTGTATCTAAACAAGTGTTGAGCGTCTGTTGATTCTCAGTTGAGATTGACTCGTTTTCCAGAAAGAATTCATGTTCCGAATCCTGCATTTCGTTTTATCTCGCATTTTCACGCGGTGCGTGTGTTCTTGTACATGTTTCCTTTTGGTGATGCATCAAAGCTTTGTTTGGCACTGCAATGGGCAGTAAATGGGTGTTTTCATGTATTTTTGCTCACCCATGAAAATGTCTCACTTTTAAAGCTAATACAATTTCATATTTGCAGATTTCGTGCGACCGAAAAGCCCGTTGCCAACAATGGATTTCGTGCAGTCTCCTATAATATATTAGCGGCCCACTACGCACGCAGCGATAGTGCACGGAACCAAATTTTTCGACACTGCCCGCTTGAAAATTTGGATCAAAGCTATCGCTTACCTCTTATTCTGCGCGAGTTGTTTGCCTACCAGGCTGATTTGATTTGCTTGCAAGAGGTAGATGTTGGTGTATTTCAACAGTACCTGAAACCAGCTATGAAATGTCATTTGAACATGGAGGGCATTTACGTGGGGAAACGACGGCTACGTGAATCTGGTGATCCGCCTAAATTCAAAGTTTTCCTGCATGAAGAAAAAGTAACTGATTGGTGTTATCTGCTCACATTTTATATAAATGTTTGTTTATGCGTTTTGGATGCGTCTCTCTTGCTTCTTTGTCTCTAACCTCTAAACCGTTTGTGTTGATTGACACATACGTTCTTCTTGTAACATTTACACCTCCTGTGCACGTCAATATGAATGCCATTCTTTCTGTGGCAGAACAAGATCTTTTCGCGTGCTCTACCGTTTGGTGCCATTTTAGGGTTGAGATCGAACATTGTATGGCTGAGCAGGATTTATGTTGCGTGGCACATGCGCTAGTGCGTAGCACTTTCCACGCTTCAGCCACTGAAATCGCATCTCCTTTAGATGTACGCTCATGGACTTGGCACTACATGTATGATCCAGTTAGCATTGCTACATTATTTTGATGGTCCGCTTTGTCTTCATGCACGTCGCTGTTAGTGTTTTCCTGGTGAAAATGGGTCTTCTATCTCGTTTATTTTAGTCATACTTGTCAAAAATCAGTTCCTCGATCTCAAAACACGATCTGATAAAGGATGTTACGGTGCTGTTCGACGATTTCATGGGAAGTGTGCATTGTGTAAGCCACATCCATTAACGGCGGATGTTCTTGCTCAACAAAAGCAGTAGGTTCCTGAGGGAGCTACTAAGACCAGGAGTGGATTTTGCCCCGAGTAAAGACTGAACAAAATGGTAACGCATGTCAACGTTAGGTACTTCATTCTAAAGTAAACGACGGCTGGAAACGGTACGGTGAACAGTTATCGTATTGTAAGTAGGGGAGAGATTTTTGTTGAATTACTTTGCTTTCGACGTTAGCCGGACGAGAGAGCTGTCCGCGAGTTATTCCCAGACACATCCATTTGAAAGCTGTTGTCCTTCTGTGACAGACAATATTAATCGAACTGAATTCTTGAGCTGACCTCATTAATCGTCCCAGTTGTATAACTTGGCATGTTTAGCGATGGGGCCTCATTTGGTCTTGCCCGCGCTACTGATATAGTATAGCAAAAAATCGTCCAGTAAAACGCGATCTTTATTGTCTAACTCGCACGTTCTCAAGCCGTGCGTGCGTTCACGTTTATGAACTAGAATTCCAGTCTACACCACAGCTGCGGTTTCCACTTGCACATTGTGTGAACTTCTACCTGGTTTTGTGCGTGTGGCTGATGCTTTATGTCGTAGTTTTTTGCTTGCCATTTCCAACCTGTTGGTCCAGTTTCGTTGAGTCACGGCTCGCTCGGTCACCCGTCTTGTCCGCAATCCACCCGCTATGGGTTTTAGTCAAATCTCACCATTACGTCGAGATATTCCGCCGAGTGTTGGAATAGTCACACCCTTGATTTGGCCACCCATCAAAATATCTGCGGCAAATCACGACTGAATTCTAACTGTTTCGGTGCGTGCTTCGATATCACTGTTGACAACTTTTTTGCAGGCACAAACAGTTACTTATGTGCTTATAGACTTATTCGACGTTTTCCGACGGAAACCGCTTTTGCTCATCAACGATGCTGTCGTTCGGTAGTCACATCAGCAACCTTCATCGTGGAAGTCGTGTTCAGTAGATACTACGGGTGCTTCGTACAATGGCTGATGACTGTCGGTCACTCAATCCCCATCCCAGCTATAATAATAATGAAGCTCAAATTATGCGAGGTCAAAAACTGCGAAGAAGTGTGTCACTTGCTACTATCTGTAGACCCAGTCATCTGTTATTCATTCACATCACCAGTAACAACTACAGCCGTGCATCAGTGGTTTACAGTAATGGTTAACAACCATAAATCTGTGGTTTGGCGGAAATTAGAAAGAAACTGGAGTTGTGAGTCAATGAAGATGGAAAAATGGGACTAAGTTTATAGAACCGTTAACTTTGCAGAAACTGTCAAGATCGAGAAGTCCACATTTTTCGGATATACAACCGAGCCGTGTGTTTGAATAAGGCGATATCTGTACGGTAGCTTGTTGATTTCTTTCATTGTCTACCTTATACGATTTTTGCCCCATAATAAATCTAGGCGAACAACAACACATCTTACTCCACCGACCTGGATCAGTCAGTTGGAAGCAGATCGGCTACAAGGTCCACAACTTGTGGGACTATTATAGTCTTCCTCTCTTAACTGGTCGATTTTAAGTTGAACATCACTCACAATTGATCGCAGCTGTCGCATTCCCATAGACTTTCCAATCAGCGCCTTTCGAACTGCAGAAGCACTAGACTCGAGTTTCGCTCTCATTAGAGCTTGTCAGTAGTGCATATCATCGCCACTGCCGGGACTTGAACCACGGACACGCTGTTCATGAGCAGGCAACCGTGTTTACCACTGTGCCATTGACCTCACGTTAGGCACGACCGAATTATCATATGTGAACATTCAACCACTTTGGCTTATGAGTAATGATCAGGTTACCCGATCGTCTCGAAATGGAGACACAGTTACTGTCTGTTATCTCCGATCGATAACCCCGCGATTAGGACTTCCTAGACAGGTCGAAATCTCCGATCTCATTAAACCTGCTAAGCGGTATTTGAGATTAATGATGAGTAGTCGGTGATTTGGTTAATTTCAATTTGAACATCACCGGATTTTAGTTCACTACTAAGTTATCGATTGTCCGCTGTTTCTCCGACGCGTGAACTCGCCGAATACTGTAAGATACTTTATAGTATCCCGGATCCCTAACTGCTTCCCTTCATATCCGTAGTATAAAAACTACAGCAAATAGTCCAGTGAATGTGACTTTTAAGTGCAAGTAAGACATTATTTTTGCACTGGGCTGAGGATAAATCTTCTATTACTTTATTATAAAACGTTATTATTTCTTCATGTGAATAATGTTGTGTGAGTTGCTGCTCCCTGTGGAATGTCGTCAACTTAATTGTCATTTTTACTTAATGATTAGCATTTTATTAGCTTGTCTTTTTTGTAGTGGAATTCATTTAAAAAACCATGTACGTCTGGCGTTTCAGTTCATAATCTAAGTTGTCATCTAGACCTAATCCTACGAGGTTTCTGTGCGTACTGCGTCTTCTCCTGTCTGAAGCTCACCTCAAATCATTAACATGATGTTCAGAATACGAATCGGTTTTAAGGTTCTTCTGTAACCAGATACTTGTTATATCTCCATTTAGGACAGTCGGGCAGTCGATGTACTTCTGACAAGTAATTCGAGCTGAAAGTTTGTGTGATAGTCCAGTTGTGTTTAGTACTACTTATTAGTAAAAAGCGGCTTTTGTTTTCATTTTGGGCTGTTATCGTTCATCAACTCGAATCGAAGGCTGCTTTCACTTAACTTCGTCACCATCGGTTATAACATGTCAGTGGTTTACATTGATTCGTAACTAGTTTCTGTGGTGTGATTCGCTCTTCATAATAAGATGAGTTAGTTTGATGTGTGTCTGTAAGTACTGCGAAGGCGCAGTGTTATGTGGTCATCTGTGAACTAGGAAATAACACTGGGCTTAAAACAAGGCTTCATTTATAGTGAACACTCAATTCTACTGCTCAACTTTTTCGTTCATCTTTGATCGATGACTTGTTTGCTCATATAAAGTGATCTGCCAGTTGTCTTGTATCCACGATGTTAATTTTTAATCCAATGATATTGCCCGGCTTGTTGATCGCTTCTCTCCCGCTGACTGATTACGAGGTGTTGATCGTTGTGTTCCCTCCTACCAATCAATGCACATCGTCATTGGATTGCCATCTCGCATGACTATGGGTGTTTATGTATGGCTTTGGTGATTGACTTGAAATTGCATTGGCTCCTACTAGCAATCAGCGTCAACTACCGTTTCACAAAGTACGTGTAGTCCGATGTATAATTGACGCGAAGGAATATTGATGTTTGCTGACGTAAGCATGTGATCCCAACATGCTCGATTTATCCCAATTCATCTGTTCATTGTCTAGCCAAATTCGTATGCCCAAAAATATCAAGTGATCATTTCTTGTTGGACATTTCTGTTTCACTATGCGTGACCGGCTGGCTGTTGTATGCAGATGATAGGTGAAACTTCAATCCACTAGTTTCTCATGCATAACCACTTTCTCTACATTTGTTCTGTTGAACGCAACATCGCCAATTCGAGTTTTATACTTCATTTCCAGTTATTCAAATTACCCATGGAATTCCTAATTTCTCTTCACTATTTCTCCAGTAGAGGTGCATTTTCATATTGAACTGTCCGTCTACAACTTCATCTACTTCTCAAAGTCTTCATTTTCTTTTTATACCACTGGTACATTTGTGTATTCGTGGCAGTGTTAATCGTACTCACTGTGTCTGTTGTTTTTCCGTTCTCGAAAAAATGGTTCTCTAATTCACCAAGGTTAGTGTGTTCCCGACCAATCCGAAACTTCGATTGCAATAGGAGTTCAAATGGTGGTAGTTGGTGTGTCACGTGGGTTTGTTTCACTTTTTGATGTTACCTTCATACAAACTGCATCACTAACTGTACTCCACCAAAATGTGTTCCTGATGTATTTGCGATTAATCAACATATTTAAGCAAGGAGACCGTATCTGATTTGGTTGTGGTGGGTATTCACTGCTTTAAGAGTAACATTGCTATTTGAACACCACTCACATCTGAGTGCAGGTTTTGCATTTACGTGTAGACTTCAGCTGGCTCCATTCAACCAGAGATGTTTAGTTCGAATTTCATCCTCATTAGTACTTATCGGTTGTGCATATCCTCGTCCAAACTGGGACTCTAATCTCAACTCTCATGTTTAAGAGACATGTGTAAATTGACCTCACGATAATTAAAATAATACTTAAATGTTTGGTCACATTCCGTTAAATATTGGTGCCTAGGTGATCCTTTTGGTTCGGAAGGAGGATCTGTCTTGTGAAATACCCATCTTTGTCATTCTAACGTTGGTCATTAATTTTCTGACTTGTTATCGCCTAGCACTGGGCAACCAGTTTTGTCTCTTTTAGGAGATTTTCGCCTCGTTATTGAATAATCAACCAGAAAGCGATGTATTTCTCTTCTATTTTGTCTTATCAGGCTGAAGGTTGTGTGATATTTTATCGTCCGTCTCGTTTCGAACTGGTCCGGGAATGCCATCTGCCATCAATGCTATCACATGCTGCACAAGATCCATATGTGAGTAAGATTTTGAAACGGATTCAAGCTGGTGATAAGACATACTCCAACGAAGACAAGTCCTGTCCGGACATATTCAAATCCACTTTCGAGGAAGATGAGCAAAAGGCCCAGACGCATTGTCTGGCTGCTGCGTTGTTCCGAGTTCGACAATCGTTTGATGGCGCAGTTTCTGATCGCCTGCTCGTTGTTGGATGTACTCACTTTTATTTTAGTCCGGCCGCGGACTGCTGGCGATATATTCAAGCTTGCACTGTCCGGCAACATTTGAATACGATCGCTGTAAAAGCGCATACCGAATTCGAGTGTGTTTCTTCTCTCTTTTCTCACAACCTTCTCGTTTTAGTTTTATACTTTTGAAGGTTGGTTTCTAATATACTCATGTTTTCGTTGACTGTCTGCGGGTTTAAGGATTTTTGAATATAGCTGTATGTTAGATCGATCAGCGGCTCGCTTGGCGTACTCTAAACGACTGGCCTGCGAGGTGAATTTCTGAAGAAATGCTGCTATCGGTTAAGAATAGTTGGTTTATAGAAACCTTCTGAGGTGCTTAATCTTGACAGAGTTTACTAACGACAGGTGATCATGAGTCATCAGTTTAATGCACTTAACTGTTGCTGCTCTCTGTAACGTCGCAAAATTCTCATACCTTTTGGTCTGTTTTCTTCAGTATTCTACTGCCAAGGAACGTGTTCTTGCTCCACAGGAGCTTCTCAGACGTCTTCTTACATTGATTTTGTTTACCTGTGAATCCAGCGTACGCTGTCCTATAGGGTGCATGCATTTCCACTGCGACTCTGCAATTGTTTGACTTTTCTAGACAATTTACTTAACTTCTAATCACCATGAATGACTGAATCAATTTATCTCACTACAGGCTTCCAGTGTCAATCCTGTTCTGTGGGGATATCAATCAAACTCCGGAAGGTCCAGCTTATACTGCCCTTCTTGAGGAGGCCGAAGGCCCGCGCATCCCTTCAAAGTCCTTGCTTTTGAGTTCTGCATACCCGGTGGATGCCGATGCATTTACCAACTGGGTTCCTGGTTTCAGTGCCGCATTGGACGTCATATTGTATAGTGCTCAGTCTGGTCTGACATGCTCACGTGTTTTACCTCTGTGCTCCAAGGAGACTATCGCTACGCAATTGAAGGAACAGTGTGATGATAGTACGCTTGTGATTAGAGGAGAACCGGTGACGGAGTTAGACAAATACGCTTTGCCGAATGCACAGTTTCCTAGTGATCACCTTGCATTGGTAGCCGAGTTCACATGGTCCAATGAAGATTCTTAGACCACAGTGAACTGGCATATTTCTCTTAACCGTCTTTTCTTTTCACCAAATTTGATACAATCGGCTTTTGTTGACCCACTGATGATCTTACTTAATCATTTCTACATATTCATAATGAAGTATTCGGATTTGATTGATCTGCTTTGCTCGAGCTCTCAATCCCTCCGAACTATTCGCGGTTGTTTTGGACTGTTATCTGATAACCGTAGTCCTTTTTCACTGAATACTCCTTCTTTTGTGAACACGATTGTTTCTTTCAGTTTACAGTATTATATGGTCGACTTCAAATGAATGTGAACAGTCTGAATCATAGTTTCATGTTTTCTGGAGTTATTTTCGATTGAAACATTCAAATGTTCTTCTAATGTTTCATCCATGCTAAACACGATTCTCGTATCATCCACGTTTGCGAAACTTATAGTTAACGTCCTCATTACATCATCTGAATTTAGTCACCATTTCATGTACCGTTGTTAGGCACAACAACCTCTTCAATCTGGCTCAAAAACGACATGGACTACTGAATTCATGCCCGGGTTATTTCGACTGCTCCGTTCCATATAGAACATCCTGTTTTATGTTTGATTCAAAACGATTTAGTTTACAATCAGAAAACCTCCTGATTTCGCCCATCTACTCCTCGTTTCATAAGTTACTCCGTGTAATCTTGTCCAGTAAAATAAACTTCGCCAGAATGATACATCGTTTACACTAGCGTTGTTCACTCCATTAGTTATCAGACCGCCAGTTCGACCGTGGTGCTGTATCCTCAGAGGTGTGGTTATTGGGTGGTATCGTTTGATGTTGGGTAACGCTTTTGTGAGCTTTAACACGTCATTTTGGTTTACAGCTGAGCAAAAATTTATCACGTGAAACATCCATCGTTCTCAGGATTAGTAATACGTAACTATGGTTGTATCAAACACCGGTTGGTTTGGTGATGGTGGACGTCACTTATTATAGACAAGGTGTGTAAAACGTGGGTTAGAACTTCAGGACGTGTATTGTCTAATACTGAAAGTCACTGACTAACTGATAGTGATATTGGTTGTCGTTTCTTCATGAAAAACTTCCTTCCAGTCGCTTCGCCATTTACGCTCTAATATCGCAAATGTCGAGACAACACAACATTCATCATTTGAGTTTGGTTCGCTGATGTCACGAGTTGTTCACTCATACCATAGCCTTAGCTTGCCACTTCAATTTTTAGCTTAATACAATGTTCACTACGCTCATCACAGTCGTGACAATGTACGTGATTGCCCAGATGTGTTCCGCAAGACTGTTTGTAGATCAACTCCACACCGAATTAACGTACTCCGGCTCTACTGGGATTTACTGACTATCAGTTAAAACGTCAAAAAGTGTTCACTTCTCAGCAACATTACAGTGGAAATGGCCGATGTAAAGAGCATTGATGGTTTAGAACGTTAATGTTCAGCGAGACTGAATCTTGACCTGGTGTGTGACGGCTTGTGAGTCTCGAGGACCTAACGAACGACATTAGAGTTGGTGAAAAGCTACCCCATATTTCCGAAAAAAGTGATACCAGTGTGCCTGCCTATCCGCCGTCTTGTAGTATGGGCTTTCCATCCGAAGGCCTTGGCCACGAACCCTAATCATATTCTTGTGTAGGCCTGGGTGTCTTGGTAATATCTCAGCCTACATACGACAGTGAGTATTCAGACAATGAAAATTCCTTATTTCATCGGTCTTCTCGCAGTGTAAACCGGGTAGCCCTATCAACTGCACAACGGAATGTATTGGCAAGAACACGCAACTGTCTACAAGTCTCCCATTGTCCTGTCTAATTTAGCTCTCAGATCTCTCCCGACTCCCAGTTCTAGCAATTTCTCAGCAGGTTCCACATCACATAACTAACAAAAGTAACACTGTGCAGGTAATTCTGATCGCTTGCCACCCAGTCTCCGGTTTCTGTCGTTCCTTGCTTCGACCTAAAATCCGACCAAATATAGATGCTTTCAACATTCGCACTCTGAAACAGACGGGTTAATAGGCCGCTCTGTCAAGGGCGTTTGACATGTTGCATGTTTATGTCAGCTACATTCCTGAAACTAAAATCCACGACTGCAGTTAACGTGTGCGATTAACAACATCCGCAGTGTCTACCCGGTACGAATTATGCACTCCGGGTGATCATATAGCAGCCGCTGATAGTCAGACTGGAGAAGACAGCTGTCAACACAACGACTTCAGCCGCACTGGTAGATTGGATTCCCGTTAGCATCAGACTCTGTGCCATCCATATAGCAGGTTCTGTTAAGGCCAACTCCAGATACCATCTCTTCATAAATTTTGTTTCATTATCTGGTTACCTCTCAGCTGACTCCAGTGGCATGAAGCAGGTACTTCAGGATACAGCACGGTTTTTTGTGAGTTAAACAAATATTGGATCTCAGGGAAATCTCTTGAGTTGTTTGATATCAGACGGAAAATTCCTCATGGCAGTTCACTTAAGAAGTTAAGGCGAGCTATCCTTAGTTGATTCAGTCGTAGTTTGATCGCCGATAGTGAGGCTTGGCTAATGGACCTGCTCAGTGAAAAGAAAACGGCTTTTATTTCAAAGAACACCGGCGGGTTCTTCAAGCGCATTCATACTACTGGTTCAGAGCATCCGTCTGTCAATGGGGCTGTTAGTAAGGCAGTCAGCACACTTATGAAACAATTCCAGGAGGTCGGAACGCTGAGGATCAAAGTATTTTGTTTTTTGTCTCTACTGTGTTATCGCCGTAAATTTGCGATGTAGTACCCTAGTCGACAGATGTAGAACCAACCAACGAAACTGAAGTCAATAATCGCATTTCGACTCTCTAGCGCAACAAAACTTCCGACCTGGATGATCTTGTGGCAACACTTTCCGAATAGTTCAGAGGAGCACCAGCACAATTGGTTCAACTTGTGTGAATGACGTAGTCATCTCGCTTTGACAGGGTGACTCGATAACAGTTCCCGTACACGAGAAAAGAACGAGGAGCTCTCAAAAAATCACCCTCAATCATTATTAGGGTTCTAACTTCCATCATATTTTATCGACTCACTACAGCTCGGGAGACACGTTGCGGAGGAACAGGCGAGCTTTCGTCTTTATCGAGAGATCAAAATGTCACTCTTCGCTAATCACAAGTACCGCCGACCGACAACTGCTGTCTCTCTCGACCACAAAGATGCAACCGATTCATTCGACCGATGTATACTTCTAGAGTGGCTTGTGAGAACAGGTGTATCGACCAAGTATGCCGTCGGCGCTTTATTCCAAAACTTCAACTCATGTTAGGGTTTATGGTGAACTGTCTGGCAGTTTCATCACCAAGAATGGCGTATGTCAAGGATATTCACTTGTACTATTTTTGATTGGACTTATTTTAGTCGAACTAATGGAGGGCCGTGTGTGGTACTGACATGGTGCAGGTGTGAACCTCCTGCTTGATAGAAGACTAACTGACCGTATTTTTGTCGCTATCATTATCTTAATTTTCAACAATGTCCAAACAGTACAGACATTACCAGACGTTATTTCGCGTTCTGTTAAATATTTCGGGCTGGGCTTTGCAGCTTCAAGGTGTCTCTACAGCGTTGCTGCGGCTTCATAGATTTGATGTGGGACAATGAATAAATGAGGACTGTTGACAGATTTGTGTTTATGAATTTGTGCTGGCACTGACGGAAGTTTAGTAAATGAAATAGAAGGTCGTAGTTCCAAAAGGAAGACGGTATTCGCCGATCCAAGACACCTCTGAAGAGATAGACAGACATCCTTCTGAGACTGATAAATCGTGTATATAAAGCGACTCTAAGGGCTGCGTCATTTTACGGTTGCAAAACCTGACCGCTCGAAGAGGAATACACCAACAATCCTCAGGTATTTGATCATCATCTGCATTCGATCGCTCGCATCAGACAGTAGTAACTGGTAAATGTTGAGAGGTTGGCATTTGGTAGTGAGTGCTAAGCGAGTTCCTTTGAACAGTCTTCGTTTGCTTGGATTTCCCACGGAGGCAAAACTGTTTCAACATTTACGTGCCTGCCTCCCCAAACTGACAATTCAAATCGCATTGTTCACATACGGTCCGAAATATTGAAGGAGTCTGTTCAAATTGCTTTTGTCAGAAAGTGCATTTCGAATGGTGTATTTCATCAGAATTACTTTGAGGTCCTGTGTAGATACAAGCTGAAACCATACTTTGACAATTAAGTACGCTTTAGTGAATCGCACTTGCAAACAGCTCACGCGAAATTGGATACTTCTGTCGGTACATGCGTAGCTACAGCCTGTAATGGATAACGTGAGTCTCGCGCATCGCATCAAATCTGCTACTTGGACATTGTATACGCGTCAAGGCCGCCTGTGTGTTCCACACTCGTGTTAGAACCCAAGCTGCGTTCTGATTGGTCGCGCCTTCAACGACCAACGGCTCATTCGTCCATGCACTGAAGAATGACTGCTGTTTATACTTCTACAGCATCACGTGTCCTCCCCGCCGCTGTTATTGCTTGTCCAGCTTGATTCTCATTGCACCCGAAGGGGAGCACGACAGATATGCTCCAAAAAACCAGACAGATGTAACGGGACTTAACAGATCAGTCGAACGAGGGCCACTGTTGGTATTTTGTCCCAAATGTGAATAGGTTTGTATAGAATTTTTCTGACACGCTTGTACTGGATACAAAAGAATGCCTCGTCGGTAGGTCTGACGTTGTATATTCCACATCTCGTATCAGTGCGGTTACAAACAAAATCCAGTTCGAATGCCTGTCAATTGAACCAGTTAAAACCGTTTCTGATGGGAGCGTATATTTGGTTTAAATAGAAGGTGGTTGGCGTGATTTACCGGCACCAGAGAGCGCCAATCGGGTAAAGTTGTTTACTCACAGAAGATCACATAAAAACACTAGAAGATTTGCAAAAAGATCCAAGCATCATTCTTCTGCCTGTCAGTAACCGATCAAGTGCGGTCAGTGTCAGCATAACGGATTACGTGGCAAGGGCAGTTTCTATTTTATCCGACAGTAGTAAATTCTGTCTAGGTCAGAACTATTAGAATACAGTCCAGTCGGTAGAAATAGATATCGTTTATTATCTTGAGGGTCCAAAAATGACGGCTTGGCTAATCAGAAAACGTACCAAGAAGTAGCATCCATAGGGTCGGAGACGTCACGCATGTAAAGTTTCCCAAAGACAAGTCCAGAATTTCACTGTGACCCATTTTATCGATTGTGAAATCGCCGTGTCACAGTCTGGAGAAATGGTTAGTGGAAACTGTTGAGTTAGTCACAGCCAAGTTGTGCACGTGCACATTGAACGACACCTTTGTGTTTGTTGGATACGTTCGCAATCTAAATGTCAGGGAAGAAGGTGACATCCTTCAATCTGAAATGTTGCTTTACTACTGTACCTGTGTTTGAAGCTTTTGACATGTTTCATGGTTGTGTGGTGAAGCACCACATTAAATTTGATCGATCATTGTTTCTGTATTACTCGAACTCGGAGTAATAGCAAATAGTGAACCAGTTCGAGCCTGCTGCTAGGTTCGACGTAATAGAAATGGAAGACCGGGAGCACTGAATACAGGTGCGACTTCAGTGTATTTTGGGTATAACACACTTCTGTGGATGACAGTACGTAAGGCAATTGATTAGAGCCTGTGAGACGACCAGGTGCCACTCACACCACGTTCTTAAATCGTAGAGGGTTTGCCTGTCGGACCATAGCCGCAAGGTAATCAGGACACCTGTTATTGCCTGTAGTCGTAGCATTCCAGCCAATGATCATGGCCTTGGCGTGCTGTCATTTGGGGACTACTAGCCTGCAGCCTACCATCATCACAGTTTCATTAATCACAGTTTTCATTCGGTGGACAGTTCTATCACTAGGTCTGTGATGTAGGTATGGGTAGTCCGCCTGGTCGTGTGCTGATCACTATATTTATGGATTTTCTTGAAAAGAACGCAAAACCTCAAGCTTAGGGTATCTGTACAAACGATATGCGGATGATATACTTTTACTCTGCGAATCAAACAGTGGCACTCCTCAACTGTTTGAACCTCAACATTAGGTTTGCTACTTAAATCGAGGGGGACAACTAGTTTCTACTTTCGGACGTTCAGCTTATCGAAGGTGAAGTGCCCGACGGAAAAAAGGGGTGGGTTGGTCAACTACTGCACTTTCAAATTTTTGAAACAGTTATAAACGTAGACTTGCGAACATCATGCCACAGAGTTCGAAAGATCTGTTCACAGGACAGTATGCTCGAAGAGGTCATTTTCATAAAGATTCTCATTCAAAAGGATTATCCCGTGCGCATTCTGAGCCAGTTGGCGTTCGACCAGCCGTCAAAACCGATGTACACGTAGTTACCATTCAATGACAGTGATGTGGCACTCTTGATAAGGCAAAGAATGAACTAAGTGCTGACCAACACGTATTCGTCAGCTAAGTTCAGTGGGAACCAGTGTTTCAAACTAAGTTCATTGTGTTACAGTCAACTTCTCATGCACCTTTGAATCCAAGAAATGATTTCATGTTAATACTCGCCAAATCAAACATTATTTTCGAATTTACCTGTACATGGGGATTGCAGTACGTTGATAGTATAATGAGCACACTGCACACTCGAACCTTGAATCATATTCCGAAATTGTTTCTGAGTACCAAAAATGGAACTATTAAGAGTGCTCGAACCAGACCACATAGGGAATCCTTCGAAAGCTTTCCGTCTCGCTTGTCAGATTGTAAACAAACGCTTTTCAACTTTTTCCGACGCTTAACCTGTACACATTAGAAAACCACCTTGGTTTGTCCAGAAGCAAATGGCAGTGAACTTGGTAGTACCTTGGTAATCTATTGCGCATAGGCCAATCATTAAGTATATTTTTATTTCTACTGCTTCATATTTTAGCTGTCAAGTTCTTGTGACTTCAAGTTTTCGTGTCACCGTTGCTTTTAGTTTGCTAGTGTGAATCCAATATATATATGAATTGACTGACTACATTCTGTTCACTTCATTTGCTGGTATGTTAGCATATGCATAACATTTGAAACACCCATTCATCTGTCTGTTATCAGTTTTCGCCTGTCTAACCTATTTCATTGCCTATCGAATCACTTAGTCTATTGAGAAGAGAGAAAATTCCAATAGTCCTACATGTCACACGCCCCCTAGAACCGAACTATGGTTACTAGCTAGACAACTCCTACTACTGTGTCTGTGCACACCCATTACTTTATTCATTCGGTTATCATTTCGTGTACGTAACTGATGTGAACGAAAGACGTGTTGAGAAAGCATACAGCCTACACAACAATTCCGGTTTTATTCACATGTATACGGAGAAAAAACTGCGTCTTATTGGGTGTTTAAGTCGCACTAATGATGCCAGCTAGTAGTCTGCTACACTTAGCACAGTTCACCGGCGCACCAACCGACTGGCATAGAGTGCGAAGTGGACAGATGATGATTTGGCGTAGACCAATGAACTCGCTTGCCGAGGGGCGAACTACTGTAGGTTAGGTTCATCCCCCGACTGAAGACCTCACCACTTGCAGAGTCGATAGCTGGAGACGTTTAACAAGAGGACGACTAATCAGGCTCATTGGCATGAACCTTGTTGTTTGGCCGAGTTGCCTGTGAAGTGAGCTCACTTGATGACGCGGAGTAGTGGAAGTCGTAGGAAATCTGTGTTACCGATAAAGTCCCAATTTTCTTCATAGCTCGGTTGTCTGATTGTCCTATGAATTTGTTGTCTTCAATTTAGACTGTTGCTTTTAGCAGTTAGATCCCTTCTCTTCCCTTTATTTTCTTCTTAGTTGCGATCTGCTTTTTTCCTCAGGGTTGTTTGACAGTTAATTATCATCGCAAATCAATGAGTTGTTGCTGACTGTGATGATGATACTAATCATTTTTTAACTCAAGGAATGCATTGTTCAACAGACAATGCTGTTTGATTCTTGTCTACCCGACTATCATTGGCTATCTGCTCCGATTGTACTTCGGTTGGGTTTATATAAGGATCAGATATTCTGTACACCTTCTACTAGTAGTTCCTTTCCTAAGTATGGCGCTAATGGTGACCGATTCATCATCCTTACTGAGTATATGACACTGATGATCAATTGCGAAACAACCGTGGTAAAAGACTACGACAACGACAAAATGTAAAAGACATAGGTGGCCCTGATTCTATTATCCATTGTGAATACAATCTGACAAGTGAGGTTTCAAAATTATCATTGTCGGTCATTTTTGTGTGACGTTGAGAAATCGAATAGTGCCCGACAGCTTTTTCTTTTAAACAAAACATAACAACATAGCTGTTGTGGTGTAAAACAGCAAATAATTGATCAACGGATAAGCAACCAGAGGGTTAGAAATCGGGAGTTTGACTGCCAGGCTCGATCAAATTCACCCACAGTCACGGTGCACAGACTCAGATGATTAATTTTGTGCATGAAGAATGTCAGTGTATGTTTCACCATTTCATACGCTATTGACCAAGCTCCTGGTATGTTGGCGTAAGGCACGAGGTAGTCAAATGAAGAGTCAGCAAACTGAATCGAAAGCAACCACTACGAAGTTTGCGACTGATGAAACGGTACAGTGAAGGCTGCAAACAAGCTGTCTCGGAAATAACAATTTACTATCATTTATAATTCGGTTGTTTGTCTGCACGCAACGTTTGATTTTAGTTGTATATACTTGGGTATGACCACTGAAAGGAAGTATGTTTCGCCTCTTCCCTTTTTTTTCCTGTAAACCAATATTTATCGCTCTTGCCGCAATTGCATTGTGGTTAAGCATCGGTGTCATTCATCGGTGTACTGTTATCAGTGATGATGACAATTTGTTGAAGTTGGCAGACCAGAGTGTCTTCAAGCTCACAGACTGACGTGAATTACTTGGACTGACGCAGTGTGGTTAATATTTTTAGGAAGCTTGGCAAAATTGCACGGGGTGATCAGATCCGAGCTATCTTAGCATGAATAGATATGCCCATTTCTGATCAGCAATGCCTGTGGTTTAACACGTGTATTCAATAAGAAACTACAACTGAAAAAATCATTTCTTGTTTGTTGTTCTTGTTATAATAAATAGATGTGAAAACGTTTGGCGATTGATGCAACACAGGGTAATAAGAGTCAAAGGTTATTCAAACTCGGTCCAGATTTTCGTCCGTATGTGCTGAATCCATTTGATTCAAGGCCAGCTGAGTCGGAGCCACATGAAATTTGCCTACATTTTGCGGTTGTGCTGGAAAAATAGGACGAACAACAAACGATTAACAACCATTCCCAATACAAGGATGGATGAAAACGAACGGTGATCTGTTAACTAGTGCGGCTCGATTTTGTTCAGAATTTGTCTATCAGTCTGACATTGGCTAATAAGTCACAAGTTTCGAAATATATTTAAATGAAAACGAAGAAACAGTTAAGGTTGCAGTTGGTATCTACTGAAGGAATTTGTGTGATAGCATCAGTTTTCCTGACATTGTTAAGATTCATGTGTTTGACTGAATGATCAAATTACCAGACCGATGAACGATTTTATGCATTTTTCTCTCTGTGCTTGATATAATCACGTATAATGACTTGACCTTTGTCCAGGAACATTTTGCAATTAGTTGTTTGGATCTTATATGAAGTTCTTTGTGATAATTACAGGGGAAATATTAATAAAACCACATGACACTTGAAAAAATGGATTGAATGTAATTTATGACAGTCACCATATGCAAGGCGCATTTAGCTCCATTGCACTCCGATGTATCGAGTCCTATCAACTGAATGAGTGGCGATAAAGCAACGCAAGCAACTGAGGCAACACTTAATTTTATAGTGCGAAATAAGCTGTGGTTCGGAGTGCATTGATCATCCAGTGGTCATCATTTCGGTGCATGTACCAATGTTCGGGCCACTGGTTCGGATCTCAGTTTAATATAAAGTTGGCCGTTGAGTGTGGGTTTCCATGTGAACGCCGCCGCATTTGCTCATGGTTTGCCTGCCCGGCTACGACAGGAACGAAGACTGACATTGCTCACTCATTTTCTTCGTCTATAACTATTTCTACCACCATATTTCTTCTGATCTGATGTTCACGCAATCAGTACTCTATTCTTTGTAGGCTGTTCCCTTCATTATAATGTTTCCCTTCGTATGTGCCCTTTATAGCTCTGATCGTTCAAAGTCAAGTACATTTGAGTCACAGTCAGCAAATCCTTTGGGACTTTGTACCATAACCTATCACTTGAGATACACACGGACAGTCACGTAATCGTCATCCCAGTTGCATTTCTTGAGCTGTCGCTTCAGAAGCTGGACCGGATGGAAAACAAGAGGAATAAACTACAACTATTTTTAACATAGGAAATGAAATATGGATGGTACTGATTACTGTGCTTGTTGGACGGTCCCACTTTTCATGCTGCGGATGTGCAATCCTATCCTGAAAAACCACACTCTACTACTGTTGCGACATCTGAACACAGCTTTGATTACTCATCCATGTTGACACCCGAAGTTTGCATTCTTGTCTCCCTACTATTGCCTAACTTTTTTCCGACCACTGTTGAACACAGCTCTTTTCGCACTACTCTTTAGCCTTGTGCGACCTGGTTTTCCATAAGATCTCGATCTACTGGTCAGTTCGGTTCACACTGTCTTTGAGGTTTAGATAGTCCTTCATTCAGCACGCATGACTGTTGTATGTGTGCGTACATTCATTACATTCACCTCGTATCTGATTGGCTACTCACACACTCGCGTGATACATCGCGACTATGATTGGTCCAA
>LUCH01001115.1:42615-68668 GCA_013368495.1 Paragonimus heterotremus
ACCAAAGGTCATAGACCATTAAGGATCAGTCGGTGGTATGCCAGACTACTGAATTACGACTTCAAAATTAAATATAGAAGTGGTTCTGAAAATCAAGTAGCTGACGCACTTTCTCGATTACCTTTATCTATACAAATCGATACAGACGACATGAACGAATTCGAAATAGTGGCTGCCATTGATGATCTGAAAATTCATGCCGCAACGAGAAAACGATTGCGACAGCACACTCAACTGGACGATGACCTCAAACAACTGAAACAATACATCTCCACCGGATGGTCTAGTGTCAAAAATATTACGTACGAGCTAAAATGCTACTACCCCCTGTGACAGGAGCTTTCTGTGATAGACGACTGCATCATGCATGGATCACGGTTCGCCCCACCATCTAGTTTAAAACGTGAGATTATGCCTTGTGCTCATGAGGGACATCCTGGAATCACAAGGACCCGTCATCGTGTTAGCGAATGGTACTAGTGGCCACAAATGTTTTCTTCAGTCTAGACCCTCGTTAATGATTGCGCTCCTTGCCAACACGCTATGAATCAACCAAACCCATAGTTGCCCCTGTGCAGCCAGCGGAATATCCTATGCGCCCGTGGGCAAAGCTGGCTGTCGATATTATGGGACCATTTGCGACAGCTCCTACAAACAAACGTAACATACTGGTCGCTAATTGCTACTACAGTAAATGGCCTGAGGCACATATTTATGGCGATGTCACGTCATCCACAGTAATTCATTGGATGGAGCACCTTATTACTCGCTTCAGGATTCCTGAAGAGACTGTCACCGATAATGGATCTCAGTTTGTCAGTTATGGGTTCGAAGAATGTTTACGTCGACAGGGAATCAAACATTCACGGACTGTTCCTAACAATCCCTCAAGTAATGGTATGATGGAACGTTTGAATCGCTCTTTGAAGGAGTGTATACAGGTATTACAGTTACATGGAGAGATGTGGGATGAGTCTGTGCTTCAAGCGTAATTCACTTATCGTACCAGCCACCATTGAGCGACGGGAAAAACGCCTGCTGAACTTATGTTTATGGAGAGCTCTACGTATGAAACTCAACGCAGCTCACCAACCTGCAAATGAAGATAAACCTACCGAGCTGCTCCGGAGAGAAACTTATCAAAAGATCTATGTTAGGTCGGCAAAAACTCTCACACCCGGAACGTTTGTTCGCTTAAAAAGTCAGTCGCACAACAAAGGGCAAATAAGCTTCTCATCCCCGGTCCCCATAAAGCGTACTCTCGGACCCGGTACATACGAGTTGGATGACAACAAGAAAGGAAATCAACGTCAATTATTTGCTGGACGATTGACTCAAGGAGTCATCTTACCTTCACGTACGGAGCAACCCGTTGGAAACCCTCCAAACCCTCGCCGTTCATCGCGGGCTCCGAAGTCGGTCGACCGTTTTATCCACGCCTACTTCGAAGCTGAACGAAAGGAAGTGATGTTGTATGTGTGCGTACATTCATTACATTCACCTCGTATCTGATTGGCTACTCACACACTCGCGTGATACATCGCGACTATGATTGGTCCAACTCTAACTCGCTCACTGTTTTAATGTCACGTGTTACGTCTGTGGGTCAGATTAGATACATGCTGCTTACGCTCGTCACGATTGCGTTGCGTTCTGATTTACGATACAACAATGACCAAACCATCGCAAATCCTTTTAACCGGATAAACTGAACATAGTTGGAGTAGCTACTTTATCCCTGCACGTCTCAGTCCAAGATTTGTTCTGGCCGTTTTATGCCAATGACTCGTTTGTGGTAGCGAAGTTTAAACTTGTTTAGATAACGATCCGTAGACAAGCGCGCTGTACACGCCGCGCTTGTTCGCAGATGTGCTCTGAGCATACATGGTCATCATGGTGTTCTACACGTCAGTCAGTTTGGCTAATGTTGTTACTACCTTCTAGTGCGTCGTTTAAGTTCACCGTCAAAAAAAATTGTTTCTAACTGTTGCCCCGGGGTAGGTGAATTACCCCTCCCCTTCCGGATCGCGTGCATTACTATTAGTTCTGGGAATGCTGCTGTTATTTGTGGTCAGGGTTATTTTTGCCCGAATACTGGTCACAACAGCGTAAAGCCTCCGTAGTGTGTACTACTTGAACAGCGTTGTTCACAGCCAGTAGCTGTTTAACGTTGAAACCCGCTATACTGTTAATCCAGATTTCAAATGTGAAATGGAAAGCATAGCAAGAATAACCACTATTAGAAGAAATGCCTCACTTACGAAGATTAGTTGGCATACAGCTTATCAGCAATTATCCTTTTGAGGCCACTAAGTTGTAATGGAAATAATTCCTGTCTACATTCTATGAACCAAGAACATTGATTTTCTCGCTTGAACTTACCGTCTCGTTTCAACACTCAACATAATGCACGCCTATGGTGGACTAGTAAAGCGATGACTCAATCGGTCTTTAGTTGCTATACATACAAGTTATTGACTTTGGAACACCATATATGTTTCATGTGATAAATTGTTGGCCAACACCTCGTTAGATAATCGAGCTGAGGTTCAACTTGGGCTAAGCTCAGCAGTAACTAAACAGTAAACATTAGTAGACAAACGATGTGATGAATATACATGAATACGAAGGGGCCATGTGACAGCACCGGCTGACTTTCATGTTCCGATAATGGGAGCGTTTTTCAACAGGAAATGTAAATATCTGTACTCTGGTTGTGATAGTAATGGGGGTAAACACGATTTATTTGAGAAAAAATGAATGCCAGCCTTACATTTAATAATGTTAGCTTAATAAGCATCATATTCTGTTCATCAGCATAAGATCATTTGCGTTACAATGTGGTGATCTATGGTCAAACAGTGTCACAAACCTTGATCATTGAAGGAAGTTGATGATGGCTTGGATGAAAGCGTCTTTGCTAGCGTAGCTCCTTCCGTAGATTCGTAGTCCAGTTCACCCAGACGTTCTAGGTGGTGCAACCTATAGAGCGTGGTCCTTCGGTTGCATATGGCCTGGAGGTCCAATGAATAATGGGAAAAGGCTTGAATAGAGCCTGTATATTCTTATACGATCATATCCACTGGTGGTACATATCGATTTATCTCAATAAAAATTATACAGCCGGAGGGTGTACACTTATTAAGGACGTACGACTAGTGATAAAATTGTCCGCACTAAAGTAGAGTTTTATTCTGAAGGAAAGTTTATCAGAAAGCTTGTTTGAAAATGATTAGTTGTCAATTAACAAATGGCTGAAATTTTGCGCAGTTTCAACGTTAAAGTAGATAAATTGGGGCATTCTAGGCAAAAGAAGATTGGTGAGATCAGGAAAGATTCCATCAGAAACCTCTTCCCGATCAGCAGAGGGTCTGGAAACAAAATGAGTAGTGAGGATTGTACAGGACTCGTCACTGTGTGTATACATATGCTTTGGAGATCGTGTCAATAACCCATTTCAGTTAATTCTTCGATTAGTGTACAGCCTGTTTGTTGTGCAAACTATAATATATTTTTTTGGAGAATGACACAGGATTTTAGCCCGAAATGACTTAGTATAACAAAATAACAGTGTTGTTATTGCAAAAGACGTTTGACCCACGAAATTAGTTAATAACAGACACGAATTAAATGGAAGTGCGTAGCAAGGGGCACAAACACTTTCTGTTTGGCTTTGCATCCGTTGTTGGTAATGCATTGCCGATTTATCTATAGACATCCATACAGTACACAAATACACCGTCGATGCCAGTTTCCAGTCTTCTCGAGGTAAAGGATCGCCAGTAGATTCCTCATGACAGTTTCAACATACTAGTTTACGGGACGCCGAAAATTATACGATGGGAATGGTCAGAGGATGATTGTTCCACAATTTAAGACCAGCCGCATTCTGATATCTACTTGAATTCAAATGTGGATGTATCCCGTCCAATTTGATTCAGAATTTCAGCGTTTGTTTATAGAGTTAGTCATCATTTCAGGTTCTGATTTACTCAAACCATCTTGCACTTACTGTATACCGTCCCTCAGTTTGTCTATTGATTAGTAGGTTTGATTTTTGCAATATACGCGTCGTACTAAAAACTGTAACACTTTACTCATTATTGAAAGAACTCGATTGCTATTCACGAAGATGTTGATAGTTTATCCGGAACAGTATCCGCGTACAAGTTAGACGCGCTGTCTTTCTCAAAATCGCATTACACTGTTGAATCGATCGTTACATATGTTATAAACAAGGCTTTTAGCTAAATAATTAGCTCGTTTTGCTAAAAGTAGTTGATATATGCAGTAATTTGTCAGAGTTGTAGGATAAATCAGCGCCCAGGTATTTGGAAAAAACACTTCAATTAGTTTTGTGATCATTAAAGAGAAGACCACAGTCGACAGAACGATTCCCATGAGGTTGACCCGTAAGGATTGGAAACAAAACATCCTAACTTTAGGAACCTATGAAGAGGAGGGAGTGAAGTATAGGCTAGTTTATCAAACCTGCCAAACTGTACTGCTGAAACCGAGAGCAGCCTTCTTGATATGACTTGTTCACACCCTGTCGGTGTGAACGGGCACAGTATATTTCAGATAAACCATTTTACACATGCTGTCATCAACGTGTCTCCAAATGGTGGTTGCATTATTTCATGTTGTTCACCCTCAATCTTTCACTGCAAGACTAGGTTATTCGTTGTTTGGCCTCAGCTGAGTTGAAGACCGAACCGATAAGGTCCTGCCTTACACGTGGAAACTGTCATTCACTTGACTACCAATCATATAAGTATCGTTTGTGACGATGGTATTTACATGTGGTTGGTATGTAGCCTGTTTGCCTGACCGACCGTAGACCCTCATCTACCATATCAGCAGTATAGTTGCATAATAACGCATTAGAAGGAAAAAGCCCAAATTTAGCATAAAAAGAGGTGATAGAAAGATAGCAACTTAACGAAAATATCCAGAATGCATGAAATTTACCTAATCGCTCGACTAAAATGGTGATAGCAGTGAGCCAATTGTGAATAAACTCAACATTAAAGCATACAATTAATTGAAAGAAAAACCTTAACGTCTGTCGTTTTAAGAGTATTAAAACAAATTCGAAAAATAGTAGAGTCGATTAGTCAGAGAGTAAAAGGTACAACGACAAATGGGGAAATCTATAAAAACAATTTGCAATTCTGTGTTTGCAAATTGATTACAAATGTCAGCCTTGTTAGCAGTCACAGTGATATTGCTGTGAAGGTAATTCATCACCAATCTAGCAGACAGTGAGGCCAATTACATTGAAACTAATTCGAAATCAACTGATTACTATAAGCCCCGTGTTAACTAGGTCCAATTGAGTGAATAGATTTGTAGTGCGATAGAAGAATATGATCTGTGGATGATTAGTAGGTCTTAATTCCTACTGCTAAGAAATAGATAAATCAGATTGGTTAAACGTATTATATGCAAACAGTATTGAGTTTGCAAATGAAAAGATATAAACAATGTTGGAATATTGTTCCTGATGGGTGTTAGCAATGAGGACCTCACCATCTCAGAATAAACGAGCTGACTGTCAAAAAAGAATGTTGGCTAACCCTGTGGACACTTACAGCGCACGCGCGTTCTCCTAGTCATCTGGTACACCCAGACAAAATGACATCTGTTTGCATCAACTTTCCACACTGTCAAACTTGTTCTCATGGTAGCTTCTACCCCACCTTTAGGACAACGCGTTGAATGGGCGTGAAACTTTTAACAAATGTGAAAATCGTATGCTTTACAAATCGACACAAGCGACTGACAGTCCATTCCCCAAACTACCTGAATATTTCGTGCTCAACGAGGAGTATGAATCAAACGGATTGGCTCAGTAATGCTTTGACTACAAATATCCTGTGTAACTTCTATTGTGGAAGTCATTAAAACTAAGGGCTGAAAATTAAACAATAATTTCCTTTCGGGTTTTGGGAAGTGTTTGGGAATAACGCAAGAAAAGGATTGCCATTCAAGAACTCATTTGTCAAGCACACGCTGAAATACATCGGTTAGCCGCCAGTTTATATGCTCCGTAGTTTCGTGTTACTGTTTTCTGTCCTGTTGGAGGTCGACAATCTGAAAAGCCGAAACTTGGGTTAGTTGTTTTGTTAACTCGATTTCGACTTACTCTTACTGCCTTTTAAGTGCGAGCAGGTCCACCTGAAGCACTGCTGAAACGCGACCAACAACACAGTTCCTATGTTGTTTCGAGTCAAGGTTCTGCAGACTACCATTAGTATGTTCTGTTTTGCCAGCAGGTAGACACTAGCCATCAATTCTTACGGCTCTCCATCAATGTCAGAAGGTTGGGTTTTCCACGAGCTCTGAATAAACACTTGACTGACCCTAGTGAAGAAAATATTAATTTGCTCTTCGGTCCTGCTAAAAGTGTAAAGTAAGTTACCCCTGTAGATGTGTCAGTGTTAGAGACGATAACAGCAGCATGAACACAACATTCCCTTTTTAATATTCCACGTAAGCTCTCTACAACAGCAGGTGAGAAGCTATGTGCCTTGCAATCAGCTTGTCGTACTTGGTCATATCTTTTGCATACTGTGTGTCTGGTGCAGTCAAATATATGACGAAATGAAGGCAAATTAGACATGCCAGACAAGGAACCGCACGGACTACGTCTTCATAGCTGACGGGTTCTGCACCAAGTCGGACATTTGTCGTTTCATAGTGGGTTACTCTGGCTGGTTTCTAAACATACATGACAACCTGTTTTGGTCAACACTATATTAGTTGGTGCGCAGAAGTGCCAGATGATTGGTTGAGGCCTACTTGTCTGCATACTCTCCGGTTTTACTTTCGTGCAATTAGATTGTGATTCACAAAACATACAAGCTCTACTCCAGCTTTTATGAAAAGTTCAGTTGGCGTAGGCAACTGATAGCTTCCAGCGACGTCAGTCAAAAAATGCGAAAGTAGATATCAGTGAAACGTAGTCCCTAAGACTTTCCAGTCCATATTTCCAGTAGTGAGAAGAGAACTACTTATATATCAGTCAACTCCAAAACTTGTTCAGACATTCAGACTGTAGCATATGAACAGACGGTTCCTTCAGCCGCGACTCATTTGATGACACACAGTCTGGGGAAAATAATATTGCGGTGATTTGGTGAGTTCGAAACAACCAAAAGCTTTCATTAGGGAAGTTTATTTAGTCATCAATGAGCTACAACCAACACATAGTATATCTCCTGATCAGCAGCATCGATGAAGTTGAACTGAAGCAGTCTGATGGCTTGACTCAAATGTGCAGCTAGAAACTGTCTGACGTTGGCGGTCTTGTTAACACGGTTTATAAATATGAACGTTACGAAAAGCGTTTTTGATAAGTATGGTCAGTCAAGCCATTTGTCTTCGTCGCAGTGGGCTTATTGAAGAGACTCGAAGTATACAAAAACTCAAGTAACAAATGAACCGAAGTTGAATCTGAAGTAAATGTTACAGATTAAAATTATGGATTGAAATCATTTTTGGAGTAACTAGTTATCGTCTGAATTTCGGTCAAAGCTGTTAGAGCACGAATCCTAGTACATGCGTGCGTTTTGCATCGGCAACTCAGCATTATAGATAAGACAGAACAAGTCACTTTTTAATGGCAAACAATTAGAAGAGTAGGTTAGCAGTCAGTGAGTCAGTAAAGATCCCCAAGAATATGGAAGAATCAAATCCACAACAAACAAGCTTAACTTGGGTCGATTGATTGTGATCGCCTCAGCAAACCTCAATTATCTTGGACCAGAGTGGCACAATGAAATTCTGAATACACAGGCAAGGTCGATAGCGTGGCCAGTAGTCACGAGGTGTCTTGAATCTGGAGAATTTGGCCTATTACGCATCTCAAGAATGTTGTCGTAACCCGAACTTTTACACCCTTTAGGCGAATTTTCATTCACTCTGCAGATCAAGCATATCTCGATCCAACCTACGTGACTTTCTCACAGTCGCATATAAGTTGTCAAACACAGTGTGAGGAATTATCGACAGATTGATCTCCTGGGATTGAAGGCACCGTTAGTTTCTGAGTGCAGAGGATTACCTGGAGTTCACCTGCATTGAATGTTGGCTTAATTGGATTTCCTAACCGCTGCGTTTTTGTTACATAATGTATCCAGCCTCAGGATGGATCTATGGATCTATCTCTATGTAGACTCTCTTTTTCTCTAAAGTGAACAAAACTTCGCGAGGTACTTTTGCCTACTGTATCTATCTGTGAACTTTCTGGGATAACTAGCTGATTGTATGACAAATGTCGTGCGTACAGATTCGTCTTCCTAATGTGAACAGCGTATTCACTAGTGTTCGTTTATGTCGGACCGGTGTGAGGCCATTCAAGTGTGAATACTGACAGCTCTTTTAGTCGAGCCATCTTCCCGACGACTTATGAGTATGTCTACAGATGGCACGTAATTCGTGGCCTCATATTTATACGTAACTTTCAGGTCAAGATCACAACTATTTAGGCGTTACACCTGCTTAGATCGACTGAAGATTAATTTAGTCAACGTAACACTTACAATTTGACAGGCTTGCTATCTCTACAGGTAAGCTCTTGCTTAATTCTTAGCATCAGAAGTCTGCTAAGATAGAACCTAGTGGACTTTCAATGGCTACCGCTTCTATCTGACGACAGGACTGTTCGGAAAAGTGAGATTTGATATTTCCAGGGCAAAGCAGAAAGGCTTCCTTCAGTGCATCGGTCAGAAGTGGCAAAGTGGCGCGATTCACTACATCGAGTTCAAAAATGTAGTCATTCGTTTCGTGCAGCAGATTATTTGTGAACAATAAGTGGAAGTCTACAGAGCACATCGGTTCATTAGCACGACTGAGTTTGTTTAAGTCATTGATAGATTCGAAAGAATCTTTAATGAAATGTGTTTGGAATTTATGTTTTAGCGGGGTCAGAATAACAACGGCTAACCAACTTGCAAGCTTATGGCATAGGGAGTTTGTCATTGTTAACACTGGCCTAGGCAGCACGCCAAACTTATGTATCTCTAGCAGACTGTTGAGCTGAGATGTCAATCCACGTGATTTAAGGGATTTTCACGTTACCTCAACAATAATCCGTAACTGTAAGAGCAGTCGCAGATGACAGCTTGTGCGGTCTTCTATTTCGATAAAATTACCTGCTCCCTGTAAGCTAAAACTCCGTTCAATTGTCTAGTGATGACATCTATTGCACATACGTATCTCTGATTAACATAACAGCCCAACAGCACTTACCCAGCTTAAGTATCATGACGGCTTTTGATGTAAGTTCTCTTACCGATTGCAGTTGTTTCTCGAGGTAACACATCAATCGTTGATCGGAGTCATTATAACACAATCAGCTATATCAGCCCAGGTTGCTAGCACTAGTCGGTCGAAGATCACATCGTTGATCTACAGGTTTGTCATATTGCGCCTCAGCGTAGAAGTTCTTAAACACATGCGATAATATTTCACGACCACTACCTAAGGGTAGTTCTCCCACTTGCAGAGAATTCAACTGTACTTAAGAGGGGTTGAGCACATACTTACGGGGACCCGGTGAAATTTGTTCTCAAGGATACTTTGTACGTGCATTTTACAACTCATTGGTATAAGTCCTATTTGTACGGTCGTAGACTGTTTGATAGAATAGTATGACCACGATACGACAGTACAGTATCAAGTTTTCGATAACTTCTAGTCGTTGGCTATGTCTTCACCACTGGCCACCCTATCAAGCCTGCTTGTACAGGACCCTGCTGCGTCATGCTGATCCATGATTTATGCGATTTACTGAAACGGTCGCAGCCAACCAGCTAAAGCCAGTTTTTTCTATTCAGAGGCGACCTTTCGTGAACCTGACCCTTCCCTGGATTTAGTGATTAGCTTAATTCGCTGATTTCTTATTTAACCTTCTAAATATTTGCTCTGATAACCGATCCACTTTATTGTATATCTGATACTGACGAGTCAATACAAAATTCTTGCTTCTATCACGTTTCGTGTCCCAACTGTTTTGCTCACATTTTTTAAGGGAACCAATTGTTTTAAGCCTTCAGTGTGTCTAACCAGTATGAACGAGAATTTCGGATTTCAACGGCGATCGATATCTAACAAGCGTTCAAAAAAGCGATCAGAAAGTTTCGTAACTATTTTCATCATTTTCTATGGTCAGCTGACACACCTTGCTTGCTGGACATTCTAGATGTTGTCATTTGAGGCGATTTTTCCTCTCTAGCAGTTTAATTGGAAAAATCTGATAAAACCACAAGTTTCCGGGAGGACAACGTAGGAAGGTGGGTTTATTTATTGATGCCGGCGGTAATTTTCTTGGGCGATGTCAGTGTAAAAATGTTTGTCGTTTGTGCGGTTAAACAGAATGTCAAAAATGGACCTGTCTCACAAACTACATGTGGCGTATGTGATAGTGATACCACATCAGTCCAGTACAGGTTTAAACCATACAATTATTTACAAAGCACAGAGCTCGGACAGTCTGTGTCGGAACATTTAAAATCGTTGGGCTTTCTCGTTGAAGTACAGTGGTTTGTTTAATTTTAAATTCTGTAAACAAATTTTGTTGTAGATATGCCCCTAAGGGTTTATCAATACAACAACTTGTAACATTGCTACCGAGATGGTTGTGCAGACGGGAAAGGCGCATGAAACTTTTGCAAATGTTTGCCATGTTTGGCGTTGGACAGATGTCGGTTCTTTGGACAAAGAGACACCTCATCTCGGGTATATGTGTTCAAGCTTTCTTCATGGGTTAGAGACAATCTGTTCGAGTGGATGACGCTTCTAAGCTTTCGACACACAATCGTATTCATAAAGTGCACTCCACGTTTACTGAGTCACGTAGTCCGTATATTGACGGAGTATTTGCCGTGATACTGGTTGTTCAGGGGGACGGCTATTGACTATATGAAATTGCTAGGTAGATAGGTAACAACAAGGTCATGTGCTCTAAAGATACCGAGCAACCAGCTAAAAGAGGTAATGAAGAGTCACCTGTCACATTTGCCCAATCGCTGTTCAGAAGTGTCTTCAGATATGGTAGTTCATTGACTCTTCCCGTTTCATGAACTTCTACTGTTCTACTGCTTACTTCACATTTGTACCCGTTCAGTTATCTACGATTTCGCGAATTACAGTTAACATCAACACGAACTGTGATGTCTGAAGATATATATCAAAATGGAACGTATACATGTACCAGCTTATGGTAATCTTCCAAAATAATCATGGGCCACTAGCTTACACATATGTGCTGTTGCACACGTTTCATCCGATCATCATTTAAACTTGTTGGCAGCTTTGTCCTGCCAATCGTGAATGTCTTATAGCAAGCAGTAAGTGGTAAAAAAATTTCTTCAAAATTAGTTGCACACGGGTTAACCACGCGAACAAACAAGTTAACCGGGGTCTTTTCTATCATTTCCCTCTTATCAGTTTTCCCCATATTTAAGTAAACAATTATACTACAGTGTCTATTTGTTGTACCAACAAGAAATTGCTGTCTTGGCCTAACGAATCAGCAATCCTAGTAAACATAAAATATGCGTAAACGAAAATCGGTTTCGTTTGAATGTGTGCACCACAATAACTGAAACAAGTTGGATCATCAGAAGTTTGCCTTCTATCAGATCCATATTATGTCTATCTACGGAGTACTGGATGTGGGGCACGGAAGTAATATTCTACGCTGTACATTTGAAATATTTCAAACATCGGTGGTTTGTAAATAAAAAACCTCATTTGTACTTTTCTCATATAAACATACAGTCGATCGCGTCACTCGCATCTATAAAGATATAGCTGTTACTAGAGTCCACTTGAGACGAAGTACGGAAAACGTGTAGGAGCTTATTGTAACTGTTACACAGAATTACTGGTACCATTTGACCACAACTGAGTATACTACTGACAGAAGTGAGGACGTTGCTTCTGAACCTGCAAAATTTGACACACACTTGTTCCCCAGCTGATAGTTTTCTTCTCATTGACCAGAAACAAATAGTTCCAGTCATACTGCTAGACTTTAGTTTTGAATGGATAAGACAGTGTGTAAGCAGAATTTCTCGTTTAAGGTCCGTTAATTTGAAACACAACTACTAACTGGGTTATCATGACTGAGATGTTCAAAATGTTACCTGAGCATCGAATGAGCAAAGATCAACCAGCGTTGTAGCTGACTTGACCAGTTGTCTAGCGCATTTCTTAGGCTACCACGTGTGTATGTCTGCTTGTGTCTGCGAACTTTTTTTACTATCCGTCTGCTGGTTGCATTAGCATGTTGTTTCAATTCGTTGGTATGTTGCAATCCAGTGGTTTCCGTCTCATTCAACTTTACTGCATCACAGTTATTTTTAATATTATGCATCGTCTAATAGATTTCACTGTCCGTTCCAAATAAAGACAAACAAATCTAGACCGTTGATCTATGTTCTCTCCTGTGAAAGCTTCTCAATTTTTAATTGTCCGTGTTTCTTCGGTAGCAATGATTACATCTAAGATTAGAAGTATATGTCTAATCACACCTTGGTTTTACCGAATAACTGTGACGCAAAAAAATTGTTCACAACCTAACAGATGTAAGCAATGCTTCTGGACTGCTCAAATCGGTAGGAAAAAGTGTGAAGATCTGATATAAACATTTTTCGGTCCTCGATCTCAAACAAACATTCCACGGTGGCCGATTTCTTTTGCGTTATGCAAACCGGACTGAGCGGTAACCGGAATGACATTCACATCAACTAAATTCCTGTTTACTCATCAGACCGTCAGTGGATGATGAGTGTCTTGCGTGTGACTTGTGCGAACTGATTGTCTGAGATGGAACACTGTGTGCAGTCAACCAACGAAAATGTACATACAAACAGGTATTCTAGACCGATCCATTCAAATCACCTTAGGTTGCAATAATTCATAAACCTATGGTTGTCGAAAAGAGGACAAGATGGTTGCCACGTCTCCTTTGAAGGAAACACAAACTGAGAGCCATCATGGATAAATTCTCAGTACCATCGCCATAGCGGTATATTGTATTGATGCTACTGTTCAGCATTCACAAATCTGTTGTAGGAGAAACAGGCACTGCCCAAGAAGTAAACGAAATGTTCAATGTAGCTCATTGTCTGAAGTGACAAATTCAACCCCAGACTGTCTATAGTTTGCGGTCTAACGGCTGATGTACTGATGACAGTGAACTGATATCTATAGGAAAACAAACGCTGTATGGTGTATACCGCACCATTTTCATGACAGCATTCACTTCACGAGTAATTTACGTATGCTCAGTAAGGGTTAAGTGGATTAGCGGTGAAAACATCCAGGTAAGCAGGTAGGAAGGTCTGAATACATACCCCGACCAAGAAGAGCATTTATATAAAAACCATCGATTACCACAAATGGACGAGCAGACATCGAATTAGTGTAGTACCCCCCTTTCAGTTGAAAGGCTTCTAAATATACAGCTAAATTTAAGTGTGAACACTGTCTGCTATTTTTGATTCTAAAGCCCAGACAACTCTAATTTTCATACAACCGAGCAAGTAAACATCTAAACAAATGGTTACTGTCTACTCACTCCGAACTGCCTGAATGCCGCAGGTGCAGGCATAGTATGGTACAGACTATGAGCTCCCGGTATAGATATACCGTTTTCCAGCCCGTAACCGTCTACCTTGGCCCGATTGTGAACAGTCACATTGGAGTGTAGCTGACATGTGTTCTGGTTGGCCAACATCTGAGAACGCGCTAAAAATGAATGCTGGAAAATAGACAAATCAGAAAAAATGTCATAAACTGTAAATTTCCATGAACACATAAAACTTATATAATAAGAAAAAATGTCAAGTATCCTTTACCAATAGACGTCAGGCAAATAAATTGTTCATGAGTCGGCTACTTTTAGTAAGGGTATTTTCGGGCAGAAACGCTGTCGGTTTTCTTATAGATGTATCTACATCCGAATCAGTAGGTCACGATTCCTGTGATTCTATGGCTTGACTTCTTTCAGTTCATTTGCATTACGCAACTTGATTCCTGTGGCTTCACATTATGCTACACATGCGAGATTAAATTTACAGGCATATTAAAACCAGGCCAGGGACACAATAAAATGCACATAGTCCCGGTGTTCAAGAGATGAATGACAGTGTAACATCACCCATAATCATCTGTCAGTATCTCATTGTTAGTTGAACGTGGTTATAATTTAATTTTCCGTTTTTCAAGCTGTTTGCTGTTATGTTATGGGCCGATGTGTTATGTTTGATATGTCGTTGTAAGTTAACTGATAATACTGCTTCCGCTGGCCTAGATTACATTCATTACTGCTTCCAACAAACAAGGGTTAGTGCATACTGATTGGTTTTATCTGCGAAATATTTACATTATAATCTATTTAGGTTGGGAGGTATTCAAGCGATCTTCTTTTTTAAATAAAAGACTTATCCAACTGTTCCCGAAACAGTGAAATTCATGAGACAGGGAGTGAAAGTCGCAGCCTTGTGTTATATGGAAAAATAACATTTGAAAAAATATAAGAGGAGTAACAAGGAGGAAGTACTGGTACACACAGACGAACTGAATATAATGTTCGAACAACTTCTTTGTGTTATCTATCTATCTGTCTAGCGCAATAAATCAATCGAAGCAGACTTTTCATTTTCTGAGCTCGATCAGAAATTAGTCTAATGGTTTACGCAGTGTTAATCATGAGCACCAGTCAGAAGCTTTGAATCAGATGCACACTGCTTCATCCACTAAGTCAACAGTGTGCTCAAAAGAGTTGCCAATTCGGATTTTGATCTGACAACTTTCATTATCCCTTATTAATTGTATAATCAACAAACCGTTCGACAAATATACTGTTTTTGGCTCAACTGAGAACTTCAGGTCTTGAGGTAGTTAGGACGCATGGGCTATCTGAAAACTACTCACAAGTAACAACGGATGTGCTTTAAAACATGGTAATTTGGTCTTACCTAAGGAATTGTTAGTGCAGCGGGGTCCAACAAAGTTTAAATCTCAGTCATGATAAAGACAGTCAATAATGATTAAGTCTAATGAGAGCAACTCAATGGAGCTTCCTTAGGAAGATGGCGACAGTAACGTCTATCCGAAACATAAGTCTGAAACGCAGCTTTATTCAGTAAGATACTCAGTCACTGGTTTACAGCTGTCATGGAAACTAACAACCCACAAAGACCTGGTATTCTCAGGCGGCCAAAATTTTGGCGGTTACAATATAAACACTTGCATCACTGAAACTCAGATGGAGGTCAAGTCCGTTGATTATCAGAAATAATTATCACGAGTCTACTTCTTAATAAATGGTATTACTCTTTTGTGAATAATCCTGTTAAGAAGCGATACAGAAATGCCGATAGGATTTAGGGCGACAGCACAGTTATTTCGGTAAATCCACTTGCGTGCACCAGACACCAAACCAATCAATCAGCTGCCTACAACAAATATAATGGTTATCCTGTGCTTGAGGAGTTGTTGCTATTTACATTGCCACTTGGATCTGAACGGCAGTTTCGCGAAAATAATGATGAAGCCGAACTGCCACCGGAAATGCCAACCGTCCTGGCAGTCATTCTTAACATGCTTCCAGGGATTTCTGTTCGCCTAATATTTGTGCCATACTATATAAGTATGCTAACGACCGCACATATTAACAAGCTCGTGTGCGATTGTTTTTTTTGCCATTATGGGTTACAGATTGACAGCAAAGTTGTCTACAGACACCAGGTCTGGGGTTTGTCCATCCAGATGTAACAACCGCCCAACAGTTAAACAATTTATAAGTCTCTGACCATGCTTTATATATACACATATTCAAGGATATTTTGGCTGATAGTAACTAATATTATGAAACAAAAATGAAAAACTGTGTTGATCCACTCACTAGGAACTGGCTGTTGTCCTGACCGGCTTTTGCTGAGACTGTCATGACATGTGGATCTTTACCAACTCCCTGAAATGGGCAAAGAAGACGATAGAAAGCGTATTAAGTATTATGAATTCCATATGCTAAGTGATTTACATGCCGCATGTCATCGTTGGAGTAGGATTGTGCAATTCTTTGGACTACTATCAACATTAAAGTAGTCAACAAAAACTGAACATCACTCGATTGATCGCACCTTTTGCAGTCCTATAGATTCTTTAGTTAAAACTTATGGCTTTTAAAAGGTGACGTAGGTGGAAATGAGATAAACTTCATTCAAACAAAACATCCCAGCTTAAGATAATCTATACGCTCGGATAAAACTTTTGAAAACGTTCTGTACAATAATCTGATCTTTGAACATAACAGTAGGAAGACGGATACTGATAAATACTAGCATTTCATACTGCCTGTTCAATACCAATGTCAGCGTTGTGGACGAGACCCGAGAGTTGTTACAACTCTGATGATCATCAGTATATGTGACATAACTTAAAGAGTAGTTAGTATTAGGTTTGTACACAACCTTTGTATGCCCATACAGTTTAAAGAAGCCAAATGCGATAACGTTTTCTTCTGTGGGGTTGGCTGTGAGATGCATGCCAAAATTTATATCTACCTTATTGGTCTGTTTTAAAGACCAATGTCAGTTGAAAGCGGACACCGGTTGAACACTGATCAAGCCTTCAAAATGGTATATCGCTTGCCAGGCAACCCATCAAAAGCGATTCGAATCAGAACACTGTACTGCCGACGCCATTGGAATCAGGCTGCTTGACCCGGTATTATGTCATCAAAAACGGTTTGTTCATGGTCACAAATCCACCGGATCGATGACCAACCTGCGCGGTCAAACCAGTGGACAAGCGTGACGTAACTGACCAATCAAACCACCACCAATTGACCGATCAGTGATCTAGTTTCTCTGTAATAAGTCTGATCGATATCACGATCTAACTCTATTAATTCCTTATATAATTGTACCGGCCTGAAGATGAATTATCGAAAACATATGTTCGCCTATATTTCTTCATTCTCATTACCGTAATGGGCATATTTGGAACAATGTCGGTACGTCCAGGTCATTTGTTGAATCCTTATACTGAAACCTGCATTAGTGGCTCACAGATGTTTCAAACCTTGTCAAGAAAGAGTACTGTACTTGTGTCTCGATCGCGTTGGAATCAGTTTTGGGAATGCGAAGGCTGTGGTCAACTGTAAGAGATGTTCAACGCATCAACAATACAATTGATGATCTTCATTTTTATTATCCTCACCAACAGTCTCTACCTACGTGATTTTGTTATTTTTTAAAGAATTATATGACTATTAGTTGATCTACTAGCCTCGATATCAATTACGCATCGTTGATACGCTTTCTGGCACACATATACGCGTTACTATGACAAATGACTAAGTTCAAGTCGGTTACCACAATAAACTGTAGGATATCATTGATGGCCAGAAATGTGATGCCAAAAGACTCGATGAAAAAAGGCCAGATGCATGAAGAGCCAATCTGTGTGATGGGAAATGTTTGATCTCGAGATAGAAACGGTTTGCTCGAAAAGCCGGGGGACTGTGATCAGTTTGTTTAAGATGAGTAGATAACTTTCAAAAAAGAACTAATGGTCATCCCAAGGGTTGAGTTACAGAATTCGGTTGCACATATCCAGTTAATATTTTGTTCGAGTGGCAAATAGGTTTTGTCGTTAGCCGAGCACATGCAGTAATGTAAAATGTTACATAGCAAAATGTGAAATGGGTAGAAGGCATGACTCAGAACAAGTGAGCTAAACGATGCTGCTGAGGAAACTTCCGGAAGTACCCTGCCAATCATTTGCAGTCACCAAAAGGCAGCGTACGTTACCTGATTATTGTGGATTATTCATTGGATTATTTTGAAATTGATTGGCTGAACAGTGTCAAAGAGAGGCGTAGTCATCCACCAGTAACATGACCAGTTTGCTCACTGTAGTATACCGGAGATAGTTTTATCGGATTGTTAACGACTTGTTTGTGTACAATTCAAGACGTTTGTAGTTAACTGAGGGCTGAAGCATCCAACATGCGGCCCGCACCATAACCAGATATATGGTAGGATACAGGATACAATTAAGACTGTTGCAATTAGCCCAAATGTCGAAGAGAAATCCAAACCTAATGCTTCTGAAAGGAGGAAACAGGTCATCAGCTACAGGACGATGCAGCGAACCCCTAAGAGAGATACGTGAATAAAATTGGCGGTGAACAGTCCTCCCTCGGCATGATGAACTATATGTTCAACCAAACCTGCAATGACGCGGACAGTAACTGAGGGCTTACAAGTTTTATCTCAGGATCAAAACACAGATAAGACCATCAGGAACTGGACACTTGGTGTAGCATTCAAAAATAGAGCACACAGATGGAGTAGTGAAAAGAAGAAATGGTGTGCATTTGACAAAACACATTTCGACCGAAAAAGAAGGAGTTATAAGTACTAAAAAACAACCGAAAAGAAGTGTTGGCTAGCCTATCAAAAGGAAGGAAAGTGGTGAGACTGGACTGAAACAGTTGCCAGATTTCAGAACGATCAGCCATTCAGAACTCATGAAGAAGCGATAAAACTGGAGTCAACAGGCGCCAGCCGATCAAACCCGGTGATCGGCCGCTACGTAGAATTTAGTTATATGAAGCGGTGACCATAGCAAGTTGGCTGAATACACACTGTACCTAAACAACTGAATTTCTTAAGCCACGGTCGTACAGCGTAAAAACAACATGGCCAGTCAAAAAAACATTTTCGTTGCGCAGTAACAATAGTAGTTTCTACATAAACCGAGATCATTTAGTGCCACCAGGAACCAGATTGCTGTTTGATACTCCGCAGTTCTATACTGCTTATATCACTATATACTTGTGCAGCTGAGGGGGGTGGGGCCTCAAGAATGAACCTGTGATGTGTCTGTTTAGTTCTATGGTTTTTTCCAGGTCTCATATTGAATAGCAGTGCCTGTTCATTATGTGTAGTCATTTAACCTTACCAGCGATGTCGTTTTTTTGACGAATAGCTCCAGAGTGTTCAGAACTTTGGAAGTCTGAACAGTTCTGGGATGTATCACTTGCGCCTAAACTTGAAAAAATGCGAACATTTAAAATTAAAGCTTGGAAGCCTGAAAAAAAGTATCACAAAATCGCGGAGTTTACAACGAAAAGGGCGACTCATAGCTCCCCACACTTAAAATTGACCAAGTCCACAATGCAACACTGGCACCCAAAGCACAATAACTCGGCTGTGCCATTTTATCAATTGCCCGTCATGTGGTTGTCTCAATGGTTTCTGATAGCGCAATGTAGTAAAGTCACTGTTAGACGTGGATGGCACCAGTAATTCTGATTGTCAAAACTTATCTATTATGTGAAACATTTTCTGCATACCCCTCGAAACGGACACACTCATGTCGTAGCCGCTTACAAAGAGTTTGAATGTATCTCCACAATTACGATCGTTTTACTTCATCCCAGTATGCTACACAACAAACCTACGTTCAACAAACACGATAAACTGATGTGTATATCATTCATTTTCAACAAAAGTTTAAGAAGAGCTTTGGTGATCAGTCTTCCGTTGACATCTCGTTTCTTTCTGTTTAATGGGATGAGAACACAATCGAAGTTCAGTGATGACGTTCTTTCTTAGTTCAGTCTAAATGACGCCAGCGGGTGAGGGGAAAACGTTGAGAATATCAACAAATTGAGCTAAGTTCAACATAAGTCTGTGTACGGTACTGCAGCATCAACTTGCAAAACTTTCAAGAATGTACAATAAACTTCACCTGAATTATGCCTCATTATATCCGTTTGTGCAATAATTTGAAAGTTAGTATTTGGAATATGCTGGTTTCCTTCAAGATAAGAACATGCTAGGTGAGATATACTCGAATGAAATGTGATGTGCTTTTTATCCAATCCGATACAGTTATAATGTTTACTTCTTCACCACTACCACTCAATGTTCTTTCATAACTGATATGTCTCTATTCCAACTACTGAAGTCGGCCGTTAGATGCTATAATTTATTCTAATCACTAATTCTGTAGCGTGTCACGAAGCCTTTCTTTATCACAGAAACAAAAGATTCAACACATTCAAAGCATTGTTCAGTGGTGGGTTTTATAACAGAACTCACAGTATCCATTTGCGGACGATTCTGTTGACTTCTTACTTCCTCTGAGAATTGCCATTAACTCATTCCATTATCAAGCGGTTTCAGCTGTGCCTCTTTAGAGGAACCTACATGGTTCCTGTATACTTAGGAAACAAGCAGGCTGATAAGCGAATGACTGAGCCTTTACTGGCTCTCAAGCTATTCATTATTTGATTGTTGGCTGTTATTAAGCCACTCACATGTAAAATGAGAGTGGACGACCACACATATTACAGTTGCATACGTTAACTTTTCTATACTGTCGCAACATGTGTGGTCAGCCAGCCGGTTCATTCATACAATGTGTGGTAGGCATCAGTGAGACAATAAAAAGCTCTAGACGATATTTAAAGATTATCCGTTTATGGCAGTCCACTTGGTATAACCGTTTGTGTTTGGAGTGTTTCTGTTGTAGATAACAAAGTGCTTGGTTGTACTGCTGAACAAAAGTGAATGTGTAGACTTTTACTGATTTGTATGCTGTGAGTGTGACGCACTTGGCAAAGTGGAACCGATTTGTCATTGAGGTATGGTGTAATGGATTTGATAGGGCGCGATAGATAAACTAAAACGCGACGTTAACAGACGGACGGAACAACTGAAGAGATGTGATATTGCCAAATTTTCACTAATTATTTAATGAGTATTGTGTCGATATAAGAAATATTCTGACCGTTTCATCGGAGCCCTTTCTCATTCGTATTGTAGGACAGCCGAATCAATTTTTGCGTGTAGCTTGCCGAGAGGGGCATCTCAAATACACAGTTCAGGTAGACAACCTGTTTGTCACTGGTGATCTCTGAAGTAGAATGGTAGACTTCTGTGCGTTTCACTGAGATATAGACAAGTCTGAGAGTCACATGGCTTATTGTCAAGCCGGAAAAGTGGATGAAACTCGAGTTACTTTCTGTAACGGTGTACTTACGCCACTCTTTGGGTGATAAGATTCCTACAGAAAAATTGTTAGATAGCTAGAGTTCATTCCAAATGTGCCCATGAGTTACAAGCAGATATTTTGATAGAGATTGCCGTACGTCACAATGAGTACGGACTGTGTTTATGAGAGACATTCCAAGTACGGTTTACGACATTTAACACAAGAACAGATTCTGAGCTCCATAACGTAAGGCTGGTTAGTTTTCTAGTATCTGTATGTGGGTAACGATTGTAAAGCTAGAAGCCCATTATATATGGTGTTACTACCAACAAAAAACACTTCCGTTTGTCATCTGGCTTTCTGCAGCCAGCACAGTCACGCAATGCTCCACCGGTGTCTTTGTTAGCCCATCTGGAAATTGTGAACAAATTCAGCAGGAAAAATATTACTCCAAACAGCTAAACTCGTAGACTGACTTTAGATGAACTCCATAATTCAGCCGGGTATCTACTGCTGTACGTTTCGCGAGATCTCAGTTGATTTAATAATAGTTTCATACCTCTGTGCTATCCGTATGTTCCCGCGTAAACTTCGGCAGTTAACTAAATGACTTGTCGTGAATGAAGCTTTTGTAAGCAACAATACTACCAGAAATAGCCAAAACATCTATTCAAAAATGAAGTGCCGTGCTCTGCAAACGTTCTGCCAAAAACTACATTGAGTACATTAGAACCCCATCTTCTCCACAAGGCAACTACTGAAACTCCGTTATCTTTATCTGATTGTAGAAATATCGTTGTGCTCTGAAAGGTCTATGTTTATCTTAAAATCTCCGTTCGAAGAATATACGGTTATGAACATTCTTGGTCGGATTGGGATGTTTTCCCTACAAACTGATATCTATGACTGTAGATCTGTATCATGGTAGAACCAAACAGATTGTAGGTAGCCGCATCAACGTAGGAGTGAGGTGGGAATTTTACTCGCTAATCTTCCTCCAGGTTTCTAGTTTACACGATCAATTCTGCCGAAGATTTTGGCCACCCATGTAACATTGCCTCAATATGGCTGTTCCAGTAAGAAAAATTAACTGAAAAGGTAGTGAATCACAATTACCAATCATGATTAGAGAACCACTAACTGCAATATAAAACGGTTTGACGATAAAATATACCACTATGCAAATTTGTTATGGACAGTGTATCCGTACAATAGAAGTATAATTCTGAAAAGCGATGACATACAATTTTTGATTCTATTGATTTACGAAGCCCTTTACTTACCTGCAGTACAGCACAGTAATCAGACGCAATACGGTGTGACTCCTCGGCGTCTAATGCATGTGCAGCCTCGGGGTTGACCTGATTCAAGCGTAAGTATTCTTTGTAGGCGTAGGTTGCCAGTTCGCCAGCATCTAGTTTGTGTAGACAATCATACGTTCCACGCACCTCCTGACAATGGATCGCAGGTAAAGATAATCTGATGTGATTTTCAATTGGGTAAATAGCGTTGAAAACTAGGCATAAACGTTACTCTTAATGTTATATTGAGAGTGGCAGAAAGTCCACGGTAGACCTATGCGGTAGAAGACACAAGTAGCGTATGCTTACTTGTCAAACCCATCGGGAACAACCGACGCAGTTTATGTACATTGTCACTCATAAGGTATCAGTACTCGGTGAATCGCCGCCTGGCATTTCACTATAGGAACAACAGATGTTTAACTCAGATGGCTATAACTTGTTTGCGGCTTATTTTTGTAGTTTATCTCAGACACAAGAATTCTGCTTTGATCTGTGGGCTCCACTGAATCTGAGACAACAAACCTAATCGAACATGCATCCGTTTTTCTTCATTTTCGCGAATACCAAGTTTGTATTCCATAATGACTCCTGTGAACAGAGAAATTGATCTACGGAAAATGTATGTTAAAACGAAGGCGCCATGATGAGGTAGGACAAAAAAAGTACGATAATTTTTCCAGTGGCTACAAGTGTGCATAACCCAAATAATTGATGAGAAAAATTCTCGTAATATTTGTGGCATTAACCACGCTATAACACATACCTTTGACGTAAACGCGATTCTACCAAAACGGCTTCTTAAATTAGAGACCGATGACAGAAACGACTGGATATCCGTCTCAGACTAGTTGGATAATAACCAGAAGGTTCCACTCAAGTCATATCAGTAACACCAGAGCCACCTATTCTACTTTGTAAATTTGACGTTCCGCATGATTCGACCTTTTTACGCGTTTATGCCTGCCTTATGCTTAGTTAACTCCGACAATACACCGCAACCGATTTCTTTGAAGTTGTCTGACCTGCAAGGTCACAAACAAGCTATGGTAATGATATAGAACAATTCACGCACCATCTACGTAGCCGCAAAATGAAAAAAGTAAGTCCTAACATCGAGTTGTACTACTCCAGTCACAGAAGTTTAACCTATTCTTGTGACCAGATAACCGCACGATGTTATTCACAATGGTAGCCAACAAAGTTTTATTTTAATGACGATTCACTTAGACTGAATTGTGTTTACCAGTCCAGCGGTATTTTTTCATTCCACACCCTACCACAGTTGCTGACCCGGTTATTCCCTTTAGCTCACTATCGAAAATTACTAGACTTAGACTTGCCGATCAATAGAAGAGACAGCAGTGTGTATTGGATTATCGTGGTGTTACAACTATTCACGTCAAAATAATTATCTTTTATGTTCAAGGCTGTTAAATATCTGAAGCGACCATAATAAAAAAAAATAAGGAGAATTACACTGGTTCATGTTGAAAAAAAACACAAACACGTCAATACATCAGTGGTGAGTAGTCCAGTATTCTGATCATTGTGAATTGAACACTATTCACATTCTATCTCATTCTTTCCAATCAGACCAGATCTCAGGGTGAACAGTCAGAGTAAACAGGTCAATTACCGAATTTTCTCAAGGGCTAAGCTGAGCATCACTTACAGATGGACATTGATGAGCTTTTGGATATGATTATTCACTCGTATCTACGATAAATTCAACACATATTGGTCAAAAATAAACTTTCGGGAACTCTGTAAAGTCACTTTGGACTTCGAGTTACAGTAGAACAAGATCTTGATTATGCAAGGAAGGAAATTAGTCAGCATATATGCTTGCAAGTTCATATCGTTGATTATCTATTTCTTACATTTACTATCAATCATTGAGACAGCGGAATAGAATTAAGGTAATTTGAAATATTTATGTTTAGGTTGAAATTCTAAAGCATTAGAAATTTTAACATCACATTAAACACAAACGGACTATGAAGAACAAATTGTGAAATGAATAGAGTTAAAACGTAGACATACCGCTAAATCTTTTTGATAGAAACGGCGAACCGTTTCGTTTGTAAAAGAACGTGGCGCCATGTCTTTTAGCTGTGGAAAAAAACCAACATCGTTAGGTAAATCACATGTGTGGCAACAGAATAGGTTGACATTGGAAAAAATATGCAAACAGACAAGAGGTTGCTATAAACGTTTCTGACTGTGCAAGAAACGTCAGTAAATCCGAATTATTCATCATTAAAAAAGAAACCTGGCTAGAAATATCAGTTTCGTGTACCGGTTCTCAAATTATGCATCACAAAAGGGAACTAATAATAGATCTAGGAAAAGTATGACTTATGAACAAATCCAAGGTTAAAAGCATGCTTAATGCAGTGATAACGCGGACGTTTTTTTATGCAGTCTATCTAACACAAACTCAATAGTTTTGCTTCGAAAATGCTGTAACAAACTTTCGATCAGGTTTTCTTACACTACACCTGTTTTACGATAGATGAAAAGACCTAATTTACACGTATACAGTACTTCGAAAATAAATTGCTCATTATCAGACTTCATTTAATCATTTCCGGATCATTTTAAACTTGCAAATCGTCATATAAACAACCCATTACACGTACACGAGATTTTTGTAGTTCGAGTTGATTTTCATTCTTCAACTAGGTGGTTACAACTGGATCGAAGGAATGGTTTCAATTCTCAATGTAAAGACACAGAAATGGGGGCCAACCTGAAATGCACACACCCCTTCAGTAACAGTAAAGCTGGATACGACATACAAAACAAAGCACATCATACATATCAGTCTTCACATGGTCACAAACCCGATGGGCATATACGCCTGTACACAATATGTTGTTATATCTAATCGGATCAGCAACACAGGTTTCCCACGCCAGTGCTGGCAAATGGATAAATTTGACCGCCCACAATAATAGAGGCTGAGACGATAACCTATTGAGTTTAAATACTCAAAACGGAGACGTGACATCATGTAACAAATTGTGATAAGGTGGTGCACAACCACAGATAACGAAACATACCACTGTTGTGTTCAGCCTTACTGAGCTATTCACTGAAACTGGCATGAAAAAGTGCCTCAATAATGCTGTCCGTGTTACCCATAGAACACAAAGAAGTGTGGGTATGTTGTGTGGTTGTTCAACTCCACCTATTTGGGTGGTGGGTACCCCCAATTTGAACAGTGGTACATGAGCTAATTCGTAGGAGTGTCGTTTCAGCGTATACCAGCAGTCGATGTTCATATCTGTACGTCCATCGATTTCCGCGCTTTTCCGATCTTCTTCTACATGTGGTAACTTTCACCATAACACTGTAGTGTTTGTAGCATCCGAGCTGCTGTCTGTTTGAGCGTACGCCCATATAAGGAATATACAACGCTTTTCTGATTTCTGTCGGCAGACTTATACCGATGTATTGAGTCTGATAGCACGTTCTATGACGCTCTCGTTAACCTTCTCAGGCAAACTAAACACTCAGACATCATCATACTAGCGGGTGATTCTAATGCTCAGCTTGGTCGTCTTTCTCCGGATGAGAAGCGGCTAGGTGGTATGTTTGGTGTCCGGGCACAACGCACTGATAATGGTGAAAGACTGCTACAACTGTGCGCATCGCACAGTCTCTATATTTCGAACACCGCATTCCAACACAGGAAAAAGCACTGTGTTACCTGG